>WAAE01012611.1:42088-123018 GCA_013400495.1 Nicator chloris | reverse complement strand
TTACTCTAAACTTTTCAAAGGTGCAGTAATCCTAATCTTACCATTAGTTTAGCTTAGTTCTCAAAACATTCTAACAAAGATTAAAGTCCCCTACATTCAAGTAGTCATTATCACAGAGATTTTAGAAAAAAAGGGAAAAAAATCCACCGCCCCCCCAAAATAAACAACCCAGAAAAAAAAAAAGCTTTACCTCTCACTGGTGAAAACATACTGACATGAGTTCTCTTCAGTTCAGGAATCCTCTCTTAGTCATAAGATCCTAAAAGTAACTCATGACTTCTAAACACACCACACTAGAAGCCAGCTAGCATCAGCTGAAACATTAAATGCACACTCTAAGACCACAGTCTCTGGCTGGTGCCTCCATCTCTTTTGAAGTACAGTCACCAGCATCCCCTAAATGTGAGAGACTAATTTGCTTCCCTGCATCTTCTTCAGCCCAGGTCCTCTTCTGCACAATTATTTCACACCTTTTTAAATGAGTCCTTGAACTGCAACAGATCTTTAAGTCCCTCACACCTGGCAAGAAAATAAAAAACTGTGGCTTTCTCAAAGTCACACCTATCCCTGCTGTTACTCCTAAGAACTAATCAAGCTTCTACAAGTCTTGCTCTTTAACACATTAAGAATGACCAACTAATAAAGACAACACAGTATAAAATATTGGACACAATTTAATTGAGACACCAAACAGAAGCTTCACAAAAACTATGAGTTAAAGCGTCTGGGAAAAATCATTCCACTTTAAATCACTGTCTGGATTTGTATTAACAAAAGATACTCAATATTAAAACCACAAAGAAGAACGGATGTATTTTCAGATGTTTTAGTTTCAATATTAAACATTTTTGTGCATTTTGAAGTATTTCTTTAACCAGCTGGACAGCAACAAGAGTGAAAATTCAAACCTTTGTGGCATTTGACATTACTTCTTATCTTTAAGTTGCAGATACCACTTTTACCAATGAGAAAAAGGCTGAGTAAAAATTACTCTCAGTCTACTGGTCAGGTCTTTTGAACTCACCATCAGTTATATTCTCTTGCACTGAGAGGAAGTGGAAGAGAATGTTGCTTTCCTGTTTTAAGGAGTACATATCGCAGAAGAACTCTCAACAGGTTCAGTCAGATGGCAACAGGCTTCAGTCACCTCACCAATTTAAACCAGACTCAGTTTAACACAGAGACTACCACGGGAATGGTATTTACAAACAAAAGAAAATATCATTTACACACAGACCAAGTGGTTCTAACACAGCTGGAGGTCAGAAATTGTGTTGCACATGAAGTGCAATATTATGATCTCCTACTTAAACAAAGTGATTCCACCACACTTTCCAGCCACAGGTAACATCAATTTGTATCAGCCTATGTTAATCAGCATATCTCAAATAATTTTTAACCCCCAGAGATATTAGCATGTATCAAACTCACCATAGTTGTACATCTCTCTAGACTGTACTCAAAACTGAGAGACAGACATCACTACAGACAGAAAAATGTGCTCATGTAACAGCTGTAAATTTTACTCACAGAAGAGTCGATCTGGTTGTATCTGGCAATATCTTTATGAAGAGTCCTCAGAATGATCATAGCCACCATGCCAGATAAGAAGAGAACAATTACGAGGGAATTCATTATACTGGGGATAAAGAAAAAGTCAAACTTTGAATCCAGTTATTCAGGTTTCAGGAGATGTACCAGTTCATACGACATGTACAGCTCAGATCTGAGGAAAAGCCTTAGATATTCAGACCTTTGAGTATTTTCCCCTCCAGAGAAGATAAAGGTACATAACTTAGAAGTCTGTGACTTCTTAGGAGACAGGAGTGAGGAAAACACTATTTCATGATATCGTGCTAATTCTGAAGACAGTTACATATTGCTTTTCTTTATTTTCCTCCTTATATAGCTCAGAAGTCATTTCCCTGGTGAAATAGCTACAATTCTTAAAGCAGACTGTCAAGTAGGTTTTATATCTATCAACCAATGAAATTGATATTGTGCAATTTCATATTTTGTAGAGAACAATTTATTTGAATTAGCCTTTTCAAGATTTACACTGCAAAACATTAACACTTCAACACAAATTATATACTTACTTAATATCATTCCCATGCTATGGAGGAAAATAAAATAAGCAAGAGCTTTTCACATACAAGAGCTTTTTCACTCATCAAAAAAGATCTTTTTACTGTAAGCAGCTGCTGAGTACAAAACACGCATTATACATATGTACCTCTCACTTGGCAGTCAAAGCCCAACAGTGCAGAGAACACTGCAGAGCTGCAACGACTCAAAACTTCTCCAGAACGGTGATGATAAAGTAAAACAATGGAACCTGCTTTCCTTTTGGATACTGATGATGCATTCCCTTCACAAAATGCAGTAATAAATTGCTCCCAAGAGATAAAAACTCACTTCCCGTATCAAAGCAAAAAGTTTTCTTGACTGAAAACCTACAGACTTTGTTCTCTCTCCCTACAAGTACAACTAAGAACTCTTTGTGCTCCCCTGCAAGGTTACTCACTGAATAAATGCCAATCTTACCTGAACCACTGGATGTTCGTGTGCGGCATGGACTCCAAAATGTAGTCCCACCTGGAAGCCCACTTAATGCTATTCTTTTCCTATAAGGAAATGAAATAGTAATTAATAGAAGCAAGTACAAGTTTGTTGCAGTCTCCAAGAGGGAATAAGCATACCACATCCCTTCCCCAAACCTTCCAGTCAGCAATCATTTCTAAGCTTGGTATCAACTCTGGATGTAAGACCTCTCTTGCATTAATCCATCTCTAGAGACTCTAAAAGAGTATCTTCTCATTGAAATCTCCTATCCACACCTCCTTTTAAATTAGGCTTCACAAGGCTCATCTTTCCATGATTTGGGATGTAGCTGCCTGCAGATCCCAACTGCTGAAAAACAATCACTACAAGATTTTCCCAGCATAGCACACTGATCTTGAAACTTCAACTTTGTCAAACATACTCCAGAGAAAAATTCCAGGGGAAACTAGAAATATGTTTTTATCATCACCTTTAACTCATTCAGCACAGGCTTTTTCATTCCCTGACATAGTGCTGGCTGATACAGACCATTTTCCACTCTGATTCCTGGTAGACAACTTTCACTTCCAGACATTCCTGTGATGGACCTTCACGTGCACAACTGAGCACTCTTTCTGATCCACAAGCCTTGTCCTCCCCAGTTTTCTCTTTGGATGTACACACGTTGTCCTGCTACCAAATTCTATCCCCTGACTGGCATGAAGTTGTGCTGAATTTCTTCATTTACTCACAAGGGCCTAAGTTTGCACAGCTGAGTACCAAACTGCTCTCATGCTCACATTTTTGTACACTTGTGTACTAAACATTAGAGCTATGATGTACTTTTCACACAGTGCTAAATACCTTGTCCATTTCAGTTAATTAAAGCAGACACTGTAACTTTCTCATCAGCAATCAGCTGCCATATTAGGAAGGACCATAAAAGAGTTATATATTTTACTGCTTTATGTAGTCAGGCTTACTGAAACTGATGTTTTCCTATTTAAAAACACTTCTCACTAATAAACACTTCCCTTTTAAGTTACTTTGAAACTACTAATAAAAACTAAAACACATGAAGTATTATTTCAAATCAAGGCTTATGGATGACAGAGAGAATAAGCAGTTTTCAAGTGCCATCTGCTGGAAGTATCCAAACCCACTAGATGTGAGCCTTACCTGCTGCACAACAAGGAGAAAGAGTGTAGGTACCCAAACACCTCACCCATTGTTTGAGTAACCAAAGTTCACACTGAAGTTCTGAATCACAATTTACCTCAAGATTTAAACACAAATGTTCATGAAAGAAGGCTCGCTCATGTAGGAAAAGCAGAGTGGAAAGAGGATTGGGTGTCTCCAGGGCAAAGTACCAGGCTACCGAGCCTGGCACCTCAAGGTCACTGCTCCAAACCCAGTTCAGTTTGGCAGGATGAAAGCTGCTGCTGTACCACGGCTGCTTCACTGTCTGGACAGAACAAGCTGTGGCCTCAAGCCAAACCCTCTAAGACTGGCAGCTTACATCACAAAAACAACCAGGCCTTCAGGACAGACTGGAACAGAGGTACCAAGATTTGAAATATCTTGAATCAAGTTATTGTCATATCCACAGGAGGCTCACTTTCCATGCTGGGGTAAAGACCCATTTGCCAGAAAGCAATTTCCTCTGAAGTCATTACAGGCTGAATAAAGCATTAGTGTATTAGTAAACATTACAGTATTAATTCTAAAAAATAAATTATTACCTACTCAAGATAAAAGCCAGGGAACAAAATAAAAACCACACAAAGTGAGACAAACCCTGCAACCTCACAAGATAAAGCTTTACAGTTGACATTTAATGAAGAAATGTCCCCAAATATAAACTGTTCGTCAACATAAGGCTCTCAGCACCCTGACTGAAATCTGAAAGCAGAGTTTACCTCAAGGAAGACAACTCTTCCAGTTATTCAATCTACTCATTTTCTATTAGTAATAGAACACAGGGGGAAAAAAGTCTTCATTTACATTTTCGTAGTGTCGCTTAAATGTCAGGAACAAAAAATCTGTAAAGGTTTTCAGAAAAATACTTCTCAAGACCATCCTTATGGAATTTACACCTCTGTAATCCAGTTATGGCTATTAGCAAGTTATCCAACTGTTTTGACTGCATTCTTTTGGGGAATTACATATTCATGTAACGGATTTAATACTTACTTCAAATGTCACAGAGTAAGTGTAAACCAAATTCAGTTTATTGGTGAATTCTCCAGGAATCTCCATAGGTGGACCTTCACAGCTTAAGTTGTTCTCATCTGTATGCTTGTAGCTAATAAAGAAGTTAAATAAAATTTTTTAAAACTTGAATTTTCTTTTAAAATATTAGCATTGTGCTCCAACCACAAATACTCCCCATCAGGAGAGCTTCAAGTTTGAAGCAAAGCACATGGTCAGAGAATGACAAAATTAAGATTACGTGCAACCTAACTGCCCCCTCATAGTCTGCAGTGCCAGGGAAAAGGCAAATTATCATTTTTAGCTATTCAGGATGATACTGATAACCCATTAATGAAAAATGAGTAAGATTGGTAGAATCTTCCTGGCACCCATGGAAGAAATAAACTTGCATGGCAAGTATAATTCACTAAAAACATATTGTACCTTTACAAGAGAAAAACCAAGTACAATCATGTTGTACCAAGCATGTCTGTATGACTTCAGAAACTGTAGTAGTGTAATTTATTAACTTAACTTCTGTAGAAAAGAGAGAAAAGTTTAGCTATAAGAAAACTACCTACTTTGAAATTTTATAACTGGACTGCAGTTTTCAAATACAGATCAATATGAACTGTGCATGAACAGATTGACTAGAGGCTGAAGTAGTTGCTTCAGTCTTCTTCTGACCTCTGAGTTGTTGCACCTCCACTCTGGTCAACACAAAATCTAAGAAGCTACTGTTTGAGAAAATCAGTTCGTCTTCTTAGGAAATTAGTTGTTGCCAAGTGCAGTTCTGAATACCAATGTTAACACGGTATTTCACCTGTACCTCTGTATCCAAACTTACACAGGAAAAAATACACCTGTACCTTCATCCAAGGTACGTTTGGGAGACAGGTAACAGATGTGACATGGGAAACTGTTACTCAGTGAAAGGATTTTTCTCAGTGTACCTGAAAACATGCACACCCAGACAGAAATCAACCAAAACATGAAAAAGGCTCTGTTGTTTGGGTCAGGTTCTGAAAGTCTGCAGAAGCAGCTATTCCATCACAAGGGACTTTGGGGAACACTTGAAAAGCAAAGTTAAATGGCATCTACAGTCGTGGAACTGTCCTTGTAAACAGTTCCAAACATAAACCAGCACACCAAAAGCTTTACCAGAAGTCAGAATAACAAATTCCTCAGAATTTATTAACACCAATAACATCTCTACGGAACTGTTCTCTTTGGAACTGCTGTTAGGACTCCAGAGTACCAGAACCTGCTGCTTTAATGCACAATTACCTCTGTGGTCTCAGTCTTGCCATCACCAGTCTTGCACCAGGCCAGTTTTCATCCTTCCCACTGTGGTACATGATTGTTATGTCAACGTGGTTGAAGAGGTAGAAAGTGTTCTTCTTGTTAAACTCTGACTACAAAACATGATCAGGAGACTGAGCAACTCCTCCAACAGGAGAGGGCGCAAGAAGTCAAGAACTTTAAAATGAGACTGCTGTGTATGTATGAAGGAGCAACAAAGGGAAACACTTCAACATTAATATACCTGTATAAAAGATCACTTTCCAGAGTCTGGGGAGCCTGAGGAGTAACTGAGTTGGAAGGTGACTGTGGGTGAACTGAACGCTGCATGATAAATGCAACACTACAAAGAAGCATCAGACCTGCTGCACACAAATGAACTGACTGCACTGCACGTAAGCAGTGCTAGAGCAGAGCCAAGGAAAGCTCTCCCCTCACCAACAGGAGTGTAGTCCCTCACCCAATAAAACTTTATCACTATTATCTGCAATTGTACTAGTTCACAGTGGAACTCCCAGGATGACTGACACATTTCCAGCTGTCAACATAATTTTCTCTGTCACAACTATGTTTATTCTCCTTCAGCCATCTGGGAAAACCCTGACACATTTAACTTGTAAACTGTGCTAGACATAACTTTTGCAACTAGAACACAGAGCTCATTTCTAGGACTTCACTAGAAAGCTTCTACCTGATACTGATGAAAGAACATCTTGCACATGAACACAACATAAACAAAGAATAAATAGGTACTAGGATGCATACACATGAAATTTCAGAACAAAACCTCAATTTTCTAAGGCTTTTAAACACCCACACCCTTACTTTATAGCTTTGTTAAACATGTATTGGTCAAAAACCTGTATGAACATTTTATTTGGACAACTGTGTAAGTGAGGCACTGCACACACTAGCAGCACTCAGCTCTGTCAGCGCCCACAGTCTGACGCATGTTTACAAATGTATCTGTTCCTTGTCAGGAAAAGAAAGCTTAGAAGTAAAACCACAAATGAAACCACCCTATACTAACAAAAAAAGTTCCACCACTTACATTTATAACACAAGCATCTTTAACTCTACCATCTGGAGTAACAAAACATCCTATTGGAAATCCTGGATTACAGTATTTTTGTCCATCTTCCACATCATAACACCACGTTACAGGCATGTTATCGATAATCCTAGACAGAAATCATCAAAGAACATGTCCTCAGAAAGGGATGCACCTCACTTCACAGTGACATTTCACATTCATGTAGTGCACACTTGTCAGTAGTGCCTACAAGATGCACAGCAGAGAGACAACTATCACACACAAGGAAGAAAGCAAACACTTAAAACATAGATATCAAATGTCCAAAAGCAGAAAATAAACCCAACTTCAAGCACGTCTTGGCTTACCAGTGATGCTGATAATTCAACTGCATTCCTTTCTTCAAAAAAGCCAGTTTGCTTTTATCAGCACTGTTTCCTGGGTCATATGACCTTGTACAAACCTTCTTGCAAGTTTCTTGCTTTTTAAAAGTGAACTGTTAAAAAAAGTACACAAAAAAGGTCACTTCAGTTTTGCTTCAAAGATCTTGTAGCGTTTGGGGTTTTTTTTCAGATAAAGAGGTTTTTTTGGATACTTTACCTCCTTTCTGTAAGTTTCTAAAGGATAAACTCTGAGGACTGAGAATTGAAAATCAGTAGAAAAGGTATTGCTTTTTCTTTTACCAGTTTGGTTTATTTTGATAATTTCATCATCTGCTAAAGCAGACTTTCACTACACCCTTCCTGAATGTTTCACGTTAACTTTAGCTGGTTTTTCCCATGACAACCAAGTTAAAGCTGCCAAAAGCACAAGTTGCACAATATCTAAGCTTCAAGCACAGACATCACCTAACACAAACACACTCACACTTGCGTCTCCAACCTCTAACCTGGTTAATATTTACCTGTTAGTGAGCTTAAAACACAAGTGAAAATTCTGTTATCAAGGCCCAAATGCTAACCAGGAACAGCGTTTTCTAATTACTGTAGTGTGCAGCCATTTCAAACAATTGTTATAACACTTAATCGAGTCAATACGTATCCAGTCCAAATGACCCACCATGCTACATGTTTAAAAGCTTCTTGTGATCACTAGTCGTAAGACTTAAAATTACATTAGCTCAGAGAATCAGGGAGATTTCTAACAACAGTACATATAAGGGAGGGGACATCACCTGCTTAACAGACTAATGAAAAGATGCGATCAGGTCCCTTATGACTGAGAGCAGCAGACTCAGAAACAGCTGCCCCTTTTTCTCACAGGGATTTGGATTATCTAGCAACCACACACACAGAGCACAGTTTTCATCTTCACTGGCAAATCCAAGTCTGGAAGCTACGACATGGAAACTGCATCTGAACACCATCCAGCTCTTGAACACCAAGAGCCACTGTTTGACCACAACTCTTCCTCTGCTAGTAACTGTCCCCAGTTGATGGCACAGCTTTTTAGATATGCTGTATTTGGTCATTGCTAATGCAGGGCATGATACAGGAAAATACCACATACCCAACCCACAAAGTATTTCCATATATTTATTTTACAGAAGGTTCCCAGTGATATGCATCAACACTGAAAAATCTGGTTTCAGACAACAGATGATAAGCATGTACAAACAGAGAAAAGCTGCAAGTGAGCCATAACCTAATTTCCCCTTCCCACTCTGGAAGTTGCCCAATACTACAACCAAGTATACAAAATGGTTCCTGAACTATTACTTCATAGTCTCCAATGTTACATTTAATAAACAAATTATTTCAGATCATCTAACACACTTTACATCCAGCTATTAAATAACTACCTAAGATACAGTTTATGGACTTCTCTACCACAGAGCAACAGGCAAGAAGGGTGATCACTGGCTCAGTGTCCTAACTGTAATTAAGCAACCTAAGATGCCTTTGCCTGGGAGGAGTTTTATTGGGTTTTATTACGTAAACTCCATAGTGCTTATATTAAAAAATATAAACAAAAATAACCACCCAGTCATCAAATCTTCAGCTCTGTCTATGAATTACAGCCATCAGAACGACAGCTATCAAATTTAAACAGGATTAACTTTAAAGGATAAAATAACCTTATATGGAGACGATGCTATTCTCTCCCCAAACAGCACTTGTCCAAGATTTTCTGATGGTCTCTTCTCTTCCTTATCTTGACAGAAATCAAAACTGGAAAAAAGTAGCAAAGGTTCCCTTTTATTTTTAATTGACTTATAACTGTAAATACCAGCCTAAAACAAATTCTTAAATGATGTCCTTAACATAGCAGCTTTCATGATTTTTTTTACAGTTCAGCCACTGGTAGTAAAAAATCTGAGAGCCTTTGTGAAGAAAGCTGACATTATTTTAATATCCATTTCAACCAATACATATTCCAGCATATCTTCAACAAAATGCATGATGCTTAGCCCACCCACCCTTTTCAAATGCCAATTTAAAGAAACAACAAAATATTTCATTTTGTGGGGAAAAAAAGGGACTGTGCTATGGACTTATCATTTCTCTTGCAAGAAGTTTCAGAAAAATTACCCCCCTCTCTTAAAGGAATATTTACAAATAGCACTGAACATGAAACACATTTCAAAGAAGGAAAGTGCTTTTAGTATTACAGTGACACACTGTCAAACACCATTCACCACTTCTTTTCAACTGCATACAGCCTACAAGTGCTGCATACAGGACAATGTAACCATTCTGGCTTTTCACTGAACACAGGTAGCAGCAGGTTACATTAAAAAACCCCAATACAACACCAAACAAACCCATACTTATCTTTGGTACATAACTACTTTTCCTCAACCAATGGTCCTAAATTCACTGGCTTCCATAAAGTTTAATAGAAATAGAGACAGGGGGATCTTTTAGTCTCTGGTCCTGCTTCTACTGCTGCACTGCCCAGGGAAAGAACTAAAACACCTGCATGTTTTCTTTTCTGTGTCCAACAGCAAGACTGCAAGTCATACTGTTTATCATTGCTTTGCAGGCCTATAAATATCTGCAAAAGCAATAGACGTTTTCATATAAAAGAACCAAAATTAACCAAAACCAACAAACCAAGAATTAGCTACAGAGCTTTTGCAAAAAAGGGAAAGTTAACAGTGACTGGTCCCCAAGTTTCTTTCAATTATCAGGAAAAAAAAAGGAACTCAAAGCATCTGATGTCCTAAATTTGCCTAACAAAAAGAACTTCCAAATATGTCAAGCAGTCAATGCTACATCTTATACTCAGCTCAAAAAATATGCACCCATAAGAAACCCTGCAGCCTTTTCCTCAACAATAACAGAGGTCAGGTGGCACAGGTGTGGCCTTCATCCTCCCCACCCTCTTGTACTTCATTCCTGCCACTGAGCACTGGATTCATTCTTCCACCCCTACCGCCAAAATACTGACACCCTTACGGTAACAGAAGGCCGCCTTTCCAAACGCTTCTGGAAACCTGTTGGGATGTACTTACGCATCATATTCGTAAGGCAGAACTGATTCAACAGAGTCCAGCCTGTTCACGAAGAGCTCAATTAGTGACTGAAACAGGAAAGGAGGAGAAAATGTATGAAAAGACAGACTTTCAGAAAAAAAACTGTGGCTGGTACGACATGCGTGGCTAACTAGCAAATGCTGCTACCCCATGGCAGAGCTACCCTTGGCTGCTGACAGGCCCCGGCCACGCCAGGAACAAGGAGCTACGGGTCCTCCCAGCGCTGGCTGGAAAGTTCAGCGGGAAAAGGTAATACCAGCTGGGGGTGTCTGTCTTCCCGGAGCAAGGGCTGCCGCCCGCGGGAGGACACCCGCGAGCAGCGGGACTGGGAACACCGTACGGACCCCCCCGGCCGCGGGAGCCCCGAGCAGGGCAGAGCCGGGGGACGGCCCGGTCGGGCCCGCCGTGCGGGCTCTCACCTTGCAGCTCTCGGTCTTCTCGCCCTCCTCACAGAAGCTGACGGGCGCCAATCCTGGCAGGTAGAAGGCGGCGCCGAGAGGCGCCACCAGCAATAGTGCGGCAGCCAGCAGCCTCATCTTGCAGCGTGGACGGGCGAAGGCACCATGAGGCGCAGCAGCAGCCCCGACCGGCCCGGGCAGCGCCTGGCGGAGGCGGCCCCAGCGCGGGCGGGGGCGGGCGCGTCACGGCCGGGTCGGGGCCACGGCGGCTGCGCGGTGAGCGGGGAAGCGCCGGGCGCCATCCTGGGGAAGGGCACCTGAGGAACGGCGGCGACAGGACTGGGGGAACGGCTTCCCGCGGCCAGAGGGCGGAGTTCGATGGGACGCCGAGGAGAAAGTCTTCCTGCGAGCGTGTGGGGCCCTGGCGCAGGTTGCATAGAGAAGCTGTGGGTGCCCCGTCACTGGAACGTTCAAGGCCAGACTGAACGGGGATTGGAGCATCCTGGTCTAGGGGAAGGTGTCCCTGCCCATGGCGGGTCGGGTGGGGTGGTGAAATCAGGTGATCTTGGAGGTCCCTTCCAACCCAAACCATTCTAGGATTCTATGATACCAGAGTCTGTTTTCAGGTTAATACCTCTGAGATCGTTGAGTTTAACACAGGACTGAACACCACCATGCCAACCAGACCACAGCACTGGGTGCTATGTCCAGTCTTTCCTTAAACACTACCAGGGACAGGAATTCCACCACCCCTCGGGGCAGCCCATTCCAATGTCTAAGGACCCTCTCTGTGAAGAAATTTCTGCTGATATCCAACCTAAACCTCTCCCTGCATGACTTGAGCCTATGTCCTCTCATCATGTTACCTGAGAGCGGTCAGACCTTCTTCACCTGGCTACATCCTCCTTTCAAGGAGTTGTAGAGAGTGAGTGAGAAAGGCTCAAGTCAGATATTACCAGCTCAGAAATTAGGGGTGGAAATCCAAGTTTTCATATAGGAATCTGGAAGAATTATATTTAATGGGTTTTTGTTGCAGCCTGTGATGTTTGCAGCCACA
Organism: Nicator chloris; assembly: GCA_013400495.1. Taxonomy (NCBI): domain Eukaryota; kingdom Metazoa; phylum Chordata; class Aves; order Passeriformes; family Pycnonotidae; genus Nicator; species Nicator chloris. The sequence goes on along the minus strand of WAAE01012611.1, from coordinate 111,013 downwards.
ACATAGCCTCTTGACACAACACAGCCACAATGGTGCCACAAACGTGATGCCAAGCTCCAGGGTCACCTGTTCAGGTGGTGATGGCAGGAGCTCTGGGACAGCTGCAAAACCTGTCTGAGGAGCAGGGTAAAAGCAAGTGATGGCTGCAAACCCAGTTCTGAGCCACCATGGCAAGACTGGTACTCACAGCTGTCTGAGACATTGTGTTAAAGGCACTGCTGTCAATACTGGGTAGCAAACACCTCAATCTTTCCGTATTTCCCATTTTGGCAAGCTGTTGCCACTCGTTTCCAGACTGTGACATTACATTTGTGTTACCTGGCAAAACATCCATGTCCAATAACTTTAACCAATTCATCAATCTGTTGTGAGTTGCCCTTAACCATAGAACAGCAACAGGCAAAAAGAAAAAGGGGTGCACAGGAATTCTCATGTCTTTTCAGCTGAGCCTGGAAATTCTAGTTGTCATTTCAGGCAGTTCCAGCTATGTCTTAGGGACCTATGATCCACCTTGTATTAGAACTGAAAGAAGCCACAGTGAGATCTCAAACAGGTGATTTGGGAGAAGTACATTAAGGAATTCCAGTTTAGAAATGGTTGACAAAGTCAGTGCCAGACACAATTATTTTGTGCTGTTCTCATCTACTCTAGTCCGAGTTTTACAGAGGAAAACTCACGAATTTCTATAAACACCTATTAACTGACAGTGCCTAGAAAATTGCTCCTTGTTATAAAACTATTAAACTGATTTTTCAGTTAATAGTTTTTGATTGCATGTCTAGAGGGAATTCCTTTTATTAATTCTGAATGAGTCTTTTGTGATCAGATTACTTATGTATTCATGAGTCCACATCCCTCAGCTCTCCTAGACCCTTTACCCAGTTTAAACCAAAGCATGATGAGCTTGGTAAAAGGCTTTATGTTTGATGAAAATATGCAGCATGGTACAGGGGAGATCCAGAATACTTTGCATGAACAAGTTTGCAGTGTAAATTCAACTACATTGTTAAACATCCAGGGGTTCATTTGAGAGAGTGACATTTTAGTTGAAAGCTATCACAAAAATCCATAAAATATTACCCTCATGGAATGTTGTCTACCTCTCCAATCTACTGGGCTCATTTTTAGGGTTATCAATGAAAAGGCAGGAAGAGATCAGCTTATATGTATGTGGGTTTGTAACATGCTTCATTGCATGTCTTCTACTCTCAAAAATGCAATAATGCAAGGGCAAGCGTATCTATGCTAGTTAGGGAGCAACTGTCTTCTGAGGAAAGGTTGGTGAAGTTTTCCTGGTCTCTGTTTCCCCAGCTGTCCCATCCAAGTCTGTTCCATATTCCACAGAGTCCAGTATAGGACCTCTTATTACTACCTAATTTTCTATCAGAAAATACAAAGTTGAAAGGTCATCTGCAAAAGAAAATGTCATAGCTTTTCAGTCTTGAACGTCTTACTGAACAGGAATTAATTTTGATTCAGACTGCAGTTTGTTCCCTGGTGATTTCTGTAGTTTTTCTTCAAAAATTCAAAATTACAGGGAAAAAAAAGAGATGAGAGGAGAGGAGAGAATTAGAAGAATTAAAGAATTATATATCCTCTAATCATCTAGGAAAAGATCTGACTGAATTTGGAGCAAGACCATACATACACTATGTAGTGAAAGACTGTAAAATACTGTTCCAGTTTGCAATGAGGATGCAACTAAGTTTTCATGAGAAGCTTCATAAAGATACCTTTTAGAACAATGGATGGAAGAATTTGGCCCTGATTCTGATGCCTTAAGTTTTAGCTTTCGTATTTTCCAGATTCTGAACTGCATTGATATTTAACTCTGAACTTCATTAAAACTGTTAGCACATTATCTTCACAGCATAGTTAGACAAAACAATCATTTTCCAGCCTGAGAACCAAGGACACTGTTGCAGCTTCAGGCCCAAAAAGTGTAAACAACAGTAAATTGAGGAGAGCAATCAGGGGGATGGGACTTCATAACCTGAAGCTGTAACTGGACATTTGACCCCAAAATGTAGGGGTTAAAATGTATTTTCACACTTATAAAAGTGTGAATTCATGACCCATCATCCATCTTGGGTGTAGCCACAGCCAGGCTCTTGTACTGCCCAAGGTGCATCCTTTGAAGGCCTTTTAAATAAATACCTGCTTTATTCCTTTAACTCTATCCAGCCTCTGTTCTAGGCAGCCTCTCAAGGCATCAGTACAATTACAGCATTCATGTTCAAATGTTGTTTCAAATGTCATTATGTTCATGCTAACCCCGCCTAACACATACATGTACAGTATGTGTTAACGAAATGTTACTAAAATGAAGGCTGGTGTTATCAATGAAATATTTTTCTCTTTTAATCAGAGGAGACAGAAAAAAAGAGGCTTTTGTTTGTATTTGCTTATTTTTCCAGTTGTGAGACAGCCAATAAATACACCATGGGTCAGAGAAGCATAGAGACCCCACCTTGATGGAGGCCGTTTTTAGCATATTTCTTACACGACTAACAAATTGCTTTAGTTTTCACTCTCCATCCCAGGGAGGCTCTAAAGTTTAAATTCTTTTGTACCGAAACTGGAATTTGAAGTGTTTTTTTCATATGATAATTGTATGACTATCTGGTAATGCCATTTTTCAGCAAGTGCATTGATATCACAGGCAGTGCCCTCTCACCTCCTTACAAAGGTCAGCTTTCCCTTTTCCCCTTCATAGTAGCAGCATCCAGAAACTCTGAGCATCCACACTGGTAAGGTGACATCTTCAAGCACATACTGCAGTTCAGAGTAGTGTTTGAGAGCTCCCCTCCTTTGTGTTCTCAACACATCTATGAGCTGATCTGAGGTAATGTTGCCTTCTGCTTCCCATAGCACAAACAGCAGCTGAATAGCAGTATCTATCAGACTGAAAAACTGAAGATAAGGATAGAGTCTGATGTTCTCTTATCAGAACATACCAATTATGCAGCTGTGCAACTGTAACAGCACTGGGCAGTGCCCCTAGAAGTCCACAGATGCTGTGGCACCTCCCAGAAATGAAGGTCTGCAGGCAACAGCAAAACTTTGTGCCATCAACAAATTTAATTTTAAACCACACTTGTTGTGGTTTGATGTTATTCTCCAAGGAAGGGGTGCTGCCATGCACATGTATTAATCAAACTAATTAAAAATGCCTTTAAGGCTGTTTTAGCGAACTGGGTTAAGCTCCTGCACAAACTTCAAAGTTAAACTGATACTACTCTGATTTTGCTCCCAAAGAAGTGATAGATCTGCTGCTTCACAAAATCAGTTATCATCGGAAGGGACCTCTGGGAGATCATCCAGTCCAATCCCCCTGACAAGACAGGGTCACCTGGAGCAGGTGACACAGGAAGGTCTCCAGAGAGGGAGACTCCATGACCTCACTGGGCAGCTGTTCCAGCATTCTGCTACCCTCAGTGCAAAGTTCTCCCTCATGTTGAGGTGGAACTTCTTGTATTTTAGTTTATGACCATTGCTCCTCTTCCTGTCACTGAGCACCCCTGAAAAGACTCTAGCACCAGCCCCTTGGCACCTGGCTTTGGGATATTTATATGCATTAGTGAGATCCCCTCTCATTCTTCTCTTGACTGAACAGCCCCAGCTTCCATATCTCTCCTCCTAAGAGATGCTCCAGACATCTAGTCTTTGTGATGATTAACTATCTCCAGTAGCTCCTTTCTCGTGCTGAGGAGCCCAGAACTGGACACAGCCCTCCACCCGGTGCCTCAATCCTTCGGGACGAGGCGCAGCCGGCAAACAAAGCTCTACCCCGCCTTTCCCACGGCCCACTCCCGCTCTTTTCTCGCCGCTCGCTGAACCCGGCGCAGTTCCCCGCCCCTGGCAGGACGGCACTCTCCGGCCCCGCTGTCCCCCGGTCCCCGCTGTCCCCCGGCCTCACCGGGCCCCGCTGTCCCCCGGCCGCGGCGGGAACGTCGCGCCAGGCCCGGGGCCGCGGCGGGCCGGGGGCGCCCCCTACCGGGCTCGGCGCTGCCGCCGCATCCGGGGCTCCATCCGGCGGGTGACGTAAAGCTATAAAGGCCCGCAGCGCCTTTGTTCGCCCCCATTGCGCAGTTGCAGATCGGCGCGGGTGGAGGTGAGTGTGGCTGCGGGCGGGGGTTCTGCGGGCGGCACCGCGGGGCGCTGCGGGGACTCGCGGCGAAAGGTCCGCGGGGTGGGGGCCGCGTGGCGCGCCGCTCGCGGCGGAGTGGAGGCGCGGCGGAGCCGGGCCCGACCCGCAATCCCTCCCTGCCCCGCTCCGGTTAGGACGGCGGGACCCGCGCGGTTGCGGTGGGGCGAGGAGGGTCACGGCGGCGTGAGACGCGGTGTCCGCCATTTTAGGTGTGAGGGTTCCTCAGCATCCCGGAGGAGCGCGAGCGGGGCGCGGCGGGAGCGCCGCGCCGGTGTGTCCAGACCGGGCTGAGCGCGCGGTGGGTGAGCGCCGAGCAGGCCGCCGGGCGCGGGGACGGAGCGGAGCCGCTGCCAGCGGTGGCCGCCATTTTGTGGCTGTGCCTGAGCCCGCGGAGGGTCCGACGGCGCTCCCCGTGCCCCGCAGCGCGGCTGAACCCGGGCCCCATGCGGCCCGGCCCGGCCCGGCCCCGCCGCAGCTCCCTCGGGGGTGCTTTGTCCACGCTCCCATGTGTGCCGGAGCTGGCGCGGGCCTTCCCGCCATCGCGCTGGAGACATGAGGGCAGCGCTTGTCCACAGGCGCCGGGCGGCCTGCCAGGCACGGAGAGGTTTGGCTTTGTCTTCGGCTCTTGGGCTTTTTTTCTTTCTTAACCCTCCCGCCCCCGCGGCTCCAGCTGTGCCATTGCTGGGTAGAACTGCAGTGGTGGTCTGGTGGCTATTCAGTTTCACATGTTGTGTAGGCCAGGACTTCAGTGGGCTCTATGTACTTTAAATAATTAGAAGAATGAGCTTAATTTAGAAGTATTGACCGAAGATGCTTTAAGGAGTTAATAATTTTGTAGTACTACGACATATTAAGTAAATGACTTAAAACGTCCAGGATTTAAAGGAAAAGTGTGCTAGGATTGCCATCCAGGGCAAAAAGAAAAGCACTTCTGGAAGAGTTTTAACAGTCACCAATATTGCTTCATTTTAATGGTGTTTTGTTCCACTATTTAAAGTTGTATTTAATATCTTTTAAATGCACTATAAGTGAAGAAGTAACTGTTAATACTAATTCCAGTTGCTTCCATTACAAAAAATTTTAATTACTTAATGTTTTTTAATACCTCTTATTTATTACCTAGCATCTTACTGAAGAAAATTTGCTTGTACTTTTGAGGGCAGAAGTCATTTATACACTATGAAATGTCTACTGCAGTGTGATATTTTGTTAATACTGTCCTCTTTTTAGTAGGTCATTTACAGAATCAAAATGGTTGAAGCAGATCGTCCTGGGAAGCTGTTCATTGGGGGTCTGAACACAGAGACTAATGAGAAAGCCCTCGAGGCTGTATTCGGCAAATATGGACGCATCGTGGAAGGTAAAGAGAACTTGCCTTAAGATGATAATAGTAAAAACAACAGCATAGCTGTGATGACTGTTTTTGGCGTTGATCATCTGAAATGATGGTGCTTACATGTCCTCTAAGAAGTTCTGAGCTTAAAAGGTTGAATAAAGGTTAAGTGTTCTTTACAGGGAATTACGGGAAAGGCTGATATAACTTTGTTTCTGCAGTCCTTTTGATGAAAGATCGGGAAACAAACAAGTCCAGAGGATTTGCATTCGTCACGTTTGAGAGTCCAGCAGATGCAAAAGATGCTGCCAGAGATATGAATGGAAAGGTAGGAATAAAGACCAATTATATATTGCACTTGAAACTGATCAGGACAACTAATCTTTGGGATAAATCAACTGGTAATAAAAGTTGGAAAGAGAATGGATTAGAAGATCGTGCAGACAAGTCGTAACTTTAAATTTGACAAAATTTCTCTGTCTCTATGAAGCTGAAATCTGTTTCTCCTGTTCATGGATTTGACAATAGAAAATGAAGTGTGGCTGGCAGTCAGCTACACTCTTTTCTTATTGTTCCTTAATCAGTGATGGAGGGCTTTTCAGCAATCAGCTCTTCATTCTTGCATGTATCAATGATTTTTGGGTTGGACTTTTTCTTTTTTATTGTATTTGAATGCAGTATTGTGCAAATTACACTTCAGGGAAGTGATTTAACCTGAAAATTATTAACAGTTCTCTTAATATGGGTTGACTGTGACTTCCCTTGAGTGCTGGAGCATTGATGAGCTATCAAGTATTCTGTGGAAAATCTCTGACATTTGTGACTTGCATCATTGATTTGCTTGGTGTGTGTGAGGGGTATCTTCCCAGTTAATGTGCAATGGCTTTGCAGTTAGCCAGCAACCGAGTTTGTTCATTTACACCCTGAAATGCAATGGTCTAGCTTTAAGAGAAATAAGAAGTATAATGTTTTTAAAAATAAAAATGCAGGAATTTGCAGCACAAGTTCCAAGATAATACTAGGATAGTTTGTCAAAGAATTGTAGACTGCTCTAATCTGAATCTCTTGTGGCATGTGTTTGAAAAGGTAGATGTACGTCGGCAATTTTATGGTCAACAGCTGTTTATCTTCATAGAGGTGCTGTCTCTGCAGGCAGTGAAAGCCATCTTAGGTCACTTGAATTGCAGACTCTGATTTTCCATGCATTATGTGAATGGTTGTGTTGAGGTCACACTGCACTGGCCTTGTAAGCAGTGTCTCTTGAGAGGCCATTCAAGTAAAGTGAAGAAACATCAAGGTGTGATTAATTGACACTTGGGTTTTTGATATGTTTGTCTTGTTAGTATAAGAAGTTGAAGTGAAAGAAAGAGTCAGTTATTGGAGTCAGTAAGTAAAGCAACTTTAGGAATAAGAAAATGAGCTTGGTGTAGCGTTCGTGAACACAAATAGTAAAACCTCTTGTATTTGCATTATAGCAGGCTATGTGTTATGGAAGGGTAGTGGGTTTTCTACTCCATGTACTGATGTTTCTGGGTGCTTCATGAAAACCTTACCACACTTAGGGTTACTTTCTTTGAAGACTTCTTCCTTTTCAAACAAGCTAGTATTTTTGTCAAGGCAGAGAGTGGCAAATTCAGATGATGTTCTTTCTATGGCAGCCTAAACATCTGTCGAAGTTCTCCTTTTATTAAATTCTATTTCTCCACTGTCTAGTTTGCCACAGTTCTGAAGACTTGTTTACTGCAGTGCTTAAATACTTTATTTTCTCTGAAACGGTCTTTGAACCCTCCCATAAGGCAATTTCAAGGACCAATAGGTAATTGTCAGACTGAAAGGAACTCAGTCACTAATCTGCATGTTTGTGGAGTGCAGCTTGCAAATCAAAACCCCTCTGAAAATAATCACCAACTGTTCTACATCTTGAATGTTGTGGCACGTGTTTGGTCACATTGGAAACATTTGGGAGAGTACTGCTTGGTAAAATAGCTAAATGAGACAATGTTTGTGGTGGAGGTTATGTCTACTCGTTCTGGAATGCACAATCTGCATTACTGTCAAGAAATGCTGGGAAGGACGGCCTTGCGGATCATTGTTGTCATGGGTTTGTCTTCACTATAAATCTGGAGTTACCTTCATCTGCTTTGAAATTAGAACAGCAAGTAGTGTATGAAGAGAACATTCTCAAATGGGATTTGACCTAGAATGTGCTCTGGTCCAACTTGATTTGACCATGGATATGAAAACTATTCATGAGGTAGTCTCTCATTCTCATCTTCAGAAAGCCTTCTGGACAGCAGGTACTGCTTGTATTCCAAAAAGACTCTGCATTCAAGGTCTGAGGAAGAGCAGTGTTTGAGGCCTGTTGTGAGAAGAGGTAGTTGTCATAAATCACAACTTGAAGGTTTCTTTGTCCATTTGGAAAAGATGGATTGGAGCATTCTCAAGATTTGGATGCATTTGAGAAACAGCAGCAGAAGTACTGTGCAGAATGCAGTTCAAGCAGTCTCTAAGGAGTTGGGCGATCTGTCTGGCCGGGGGAAGAGTTCTGCATTGCCTGTCTGTTGCTCATTCTGTCATCCCAAAGGAATTTGAAGTTGTAGCCAGTAGAAGAGGCTGACTCCAATAGATTCTGCAAGAATGAATTTGCATTTGATTTTTTATTTTGCCAGTGTTTATGGAAATATATCCAGACTTTTGCTCTAATTTGGTTGAGGGATAATACGTGAGCAACTATATTTCACTCTATATTGGGACGAGTGTAGACTAGTCAAAGCTTGCTTGTTGAAGATGTTAGTCCTGCAGAAAGAGATCAGGAGATAATTATTTCAGAGTTGGGATGGAGATTTCTCACTTCAGTTACTTCGTCTACTAAATTGAATCAATGCTATCATGTCTGAGCAGTGCAAAAGAAATGTAGAAGTACTTTATAGCAGCTTACCAGCCTTCCTTAAGAAGAGTCTTAATTCATGGCAGTCAAGTCTACATCCTGATGCCACAAAATGCACACACTTACCTGGACATAAATGTGGATACTCCCAGGTCTGTAGTGGTTGTTTGGTGCAGTGGGCTGTTCTCATGATATTCTGATTGTACGTCCTTAAGATGAAATGGATAATTAAAGAGAGGATATGACCTTAGGCAAAAGATCAGGACAAACTAAAGATTTAATTACAGTGTAGACCTGCCAAGCCAGCTGGACTGTGTTAAGAAGATGGAAGCAGATGCTACAATCCCTACAGTGTAAACTGTACTCAGCACTACAGAAGGTTGTCTTACTCTAATTTGACAGAAGGTGTTCCTGTTTTTTGTGAAGAAGTGATAAAATGTACAGAAGCTTGGCCTCTTAAGAAGTGGATCTTCATTTCTTGGATATATATGCCAAAAGGAAACTCACTTAACGTGCCATCAAGGAACGTGGAGAAATGGAGTCATTGCAGCATCAACAGTGAAGTGATCCACTGAAGAGGAAAGCCCTGTGTGGTGTTAGGATCAGCTTCATGCAAGTTATTGTAACTGTTTCTTTGAAATACTTGATTTCTTGCCCCTCCCCAGATTATGCAAATTTCATTTTTTTCTGTTGAAATGTGGGAGTTTGCAGAATAGTTCTCTACGTGTGTTTAGTTAAAGTTCCCTGGCTCACTTTACAAATCTGTACATATTATTCATTCCACACATAGGAGACTTCGATTGCCAAACTATTACTGTCTTAAATGACTTGTAGTAGCTTAAATTATTTTGATGCTTTTTAGCACCAGGGTGACTTCACTTTCTGATGCTCATATAATATTAAAAATTCTTCTATAATACCCTGAATCAAGGTTTTAAAAACAAACTAATGAGTGTTCATGTTGACAGCTCGTGCTCTGAGCTCATTGAAAAAACTTCCTTATTCTGAGATGGGTTGTGTGACTTTTATGTTTGGTGAGGTAAGAGCTTTCTTTGAGCTAAGAAACCATAAAATGTCCCCTCTGCTTTGAAATAGAACTAACTTTGACAAATATTTTCTGGTTAGGAAAAAAAATGTTCTTGTACCTAGTGAAAGGTCTTTCTGGACCTATTGAATAGCTTTTTAAGATTGCTTGTGTAAAGCAGTCTGCAAAGAAACTATCTTTTGCCAAGGTGAGATGCGTAAGTGCAAGGCAGAAGAATACAGGAGGAGAAATTAAAAGGAAAACTGTACCTCCTACATAACAAAAATGAAAACTTAAGCATACAGGTTTTCAGAACCCATGCTAGCAGAAGGGGACAGTGTTTGCTTTCTAAACTTAAAAAAGCTGTCAACAATCTGCCACGAAATTAAGGGGAGCAGTGGCCATAGCAAAGCTTAAGGCTTCAAGCCCACTGTTCCTGCTTGAGAAGGATGAAACTGAGAGATTTATTATGGTGGCAAATCGATATGATGCAAACTGAGAAGTTCCAGGCATTAGAGTGACTAATGCTCACTCCTGCGATGTTTCAGTTTGTCATGCCAAAAGGCTTCTTGAGAAACCTTCTATAAGTAAATTATTTCATGAAGTCAAAGCCAAGACCAATGTGATTTTGCTGGTATTTCTGACTTTTTTCCCCTCACAACAGATCAAGTTGGACCTGTGTATGTACACACAGGTTTTCAAATGATCACTACAATTCTATGAGGTGGCAAAATACGTGCACTATGACAGTGAATTTTCGGAGAGCTAGATTTTGATAGAGAACAAAAATATTCAGTACTTCAATAAAATACTATTAGCAGTGCAGATTAAGACATTACTTGCAGTATTGCAGTCACGTTTGCGTTCATTTATTGCAGCAAAGAAGTGCAATGAACAGTACTTTCTGCCTGATAATTAATTAGTTGTCATGGCAGAGTTAAATATTTAACTGCTAAAAAAGGCAAATAAACCATGTTTGCCAGGATAGGCATGCAGTAACCTAAATTTAGCAGAGCTTGTGATCTTGATTCTGCTATAACATCCAAACGTGATGTCTAAAGATCATACAGAAATTTGATTACTAGGTTGAATTACTCAACATGTTACTCTGCTCATGTTTAAAGTATATTAGTTGACTGCAGAGTAGAGTTCCTGGTATTACAGGTCTATATTCCAGAAAAAGCTTCTACTTTTTTCATAGTACAGAAAAAATACAACCACACAACAGAACCCACAAAGCAAAATACTCCAACCACAAAGCACCTTCCCTGTGGAAAAGCAAGTATTAGAGTAAATTGTGACGGTCACCTTGATTGAAAACCCAGCTTGAAATACTAGAAACAAGGGGTGAATTGTCATACTCAGTCTGCTGTGTAGATGCTGAAATAACTTCTAAATACTTCAGCGATCATCGTTTTATCAGGACGTCAAGAAAATGTGCTAAACGGCCTCCCCATTGCCAGAAATCCCGACTGAAGCTAAGTTACCTTCAGCTTAATCTTGTAACTACAGGTGCACTCCTAGCGTGGTACAAAAGTACGTGGCACTTGAAAGTAAATTATAGGTCGTATATCATGTTTCATATACAGAATAAATGACGTGGGGCTGCCGTAATCATTGGACACTTGTGTTTTCACTGAAAGTCCTTTCTGATGCTGCTCTGTGGTTTTTTTTGCCATCAATACCACAAGAATGAAGTACTGTAGAAATTGAAATTAGGCCCAACATGCTGCTGAGTACTTGGGGACTAATACTGAAGACCGAAATCAGTTCTAGAGTTGCTCTAACTTATAAAATGGAAGCCCTATAATAGTGAAGCAAGAGGGGCTTGATTTAAGAAATACAAAAATGACTGAGCAGTAAGTAAAGCAGCTTCTTCTTTAGTCATTAGATGGGAAGGCAATTAAAGTGGAACAAGCAACCAAGCCATCCTTTGAAAGTGGTGGTAGGCGTGGGCCGCCACCCCCTCCCCGAAGCAGAGGTCCTCCCAGGGGCCTTAGAGGCGCAAGAGGCGGAAGTGGCGCGAGAGGACCACCTTCAAGAGGGAGTCACTTGGGTATGTATTGACCTCTCTCATTATACACTTCGACAACACAAGACAATCCCATTGGAAGATGACAATAATCCTACTGGAAAAAAAAAAGTCAAACACCTGAATAGTGCGCTCCCTGTTCTTTATTAAAATGGTGAAATTCGATCTCGGCAGTTTAGTCAAATTTTTGATTAGGCAAGTACACCTTAAGAAAAGGCTTTCAAATGTGAAGATTCCTTTCTACAACTAACACTCCACTTGACTTTTGCCTATGAAAGAAAAGCAGAACTCCTGCCATGCACGTGAGAAAGGAAGCTTTCTGGTATTCAAGTTGAAAAAGTGATTCTCTACCACCAGGGAAAGGGAACTGCCTTTCATTCTTAATAGCAAAAGGTCTAAACTGAGACAATTGAAGGTGTAGTGATCCTTCCAGATCAGAGTGAGAGTTGGGGCAGCTAAACCTTGTTTGTTGAGCTGAAGCTTTCTAAAGTGTAAGGATAGTACACTACTTGATACTGGATATTCTTTAAGATAGAGCTATTTATTCAGACCTTTCAGTATCAAAACTCAAAAGAACTAGCAAGCAGCACCTGAGGTGTAACAGTAAAAGCTGTAATTCAGAAAAAAAAACATTTGAAACAGTGAAACTTCTGTCTTGAAGAGTCTGTATGGTAGGTTCTGCAGACTCAGTAGTACCTCTGTTCCCTCTCTGTAGGCTCTTCTCTAGTATGTCTTCCCAGGTGGCTCTTGTCTTCTGAGAACAATAACTTGTTAAGCATTTAAGCTGTGACTTGATTACAGATATCAGCTGTCTTTTTCCCTTGTGTCACACCCTGCAGCTTTTGGATAAGTTCTAAAAGACAGTTCTTGACAGGAATTTAGGCTGTGTAAGTTTGGCTCTCAGTTCTGCCAGTGGCTAGAAGACAAGAGAAGGCTTTGAGGTCTAGTTCTAGAGGTTTACTGTTGATCATGTAGTGGTAGTAATGGTACCTATAGGTTGCCGTAGTTCAGGCTTTAGGATAGTGCAGGTGAGTATCACAGAAATAATAATTGGTTAATGGCTTATCATTCTAGGGTCTTCTCGAGGGCCACTTCCCATGAAGAGAGGTCCACCTCCACGAAGTGGAGGCCCTCCACCTAAAAGATCTGCACCTTCCGGACCAGTGCGTAGCAGTAGTATGGGAGGAAGAGGTAAGGACTTCCTGGCTAAATTAGTTGCTGGGTCAGCTGTAGCACCTTAGTCTTCCCTTAGGAAGTGGTGCAAGTCATTGATTCTAACTTCAGTCTGCTGTGGGATAGTGTATTGTTTTTCTAATCTTTGGTTCCTTTCACAGCAATACAATTTCGTAGCTGTTGGGAACAATTTGGTGCAATTTGAATATGTTTCTTCTAGTGCTGCTTTAAAAATCTACAAGCAGAAATGTGAAGTGTTCTAAATGTAGGCTCCAGAGATAGTTTAAAACAATTTAGTACTATTTGCTAGCACTTGCCTTGAGTGTTCTGCATGGCTAAATGCTAATGAAATGGACTGCTTCTCTGAAGCTCCTGTGTCCCGTGGAAGAGACGGCTACGGGGGTCCTCCGCGCAGAGAGCCGATGCCATCACGGAGAGATGTCTACATGTCTCCAAGAGACGATGGCTACAGCACTAAAGACGGGTAAATTCTTACTCTCTTTCATTCTGGTGAAATGGTGTTTGTATGGATAAGGCTCTTGATTCCAGACCTTCTGTGGTAGGACGTAGGCTAACATCTCAGTTTTTGTTCTTTGTAGTTATTCAAGCAGAGATTATCCCAGTTCCAGGGATACCCGGGACTACGCACCACCTCCCCGAGACTACGCCTATCGTGATTATGGTCATTCCAGTTCACGTGATGAATACCCCTCCAGGGGATATAGGTACCTACTGTTAGAGTTTTCTCCCTGTCACTTTATTCTTGCTGTGATGTTACGGATTTGTACTAAGTCTTAGTAGTCTTTCCTCCTATAGTGATCGTGATGGATACGGTGGTGGACGTGACAGAGACTACTCGGATCACCCAAGCGGCGGCTCCTACAGAGATTCGTATGAGAGTTACGGTAAGAATCCATTTTGAGGATCACATAAGTGTGCAGGTGTTGTAAAATCTGGCTTTGACTAGGTTGCTTGTGTTTTAGGGGGAAATGGCGCACTTTTTTTCCCCTACAGTGACAGTGCAGTGGTTCGTTATCATTTGATCGTCTTGTTAAATAAGCTATAAGCTAAAGAAGCAAAGTCTACAGTTCAGAATGACAGCTGTCTCTGGAAAATACGGCTGAGTTTCTTCTCTAAAATAACAAGCTGTTCTGGAATACCCAGTTAAAGAGCCTGCCTGAATAAACAAACACCGTCTTCATTCCTTCAGAGTCTTTAAATCCACTCACTGCCTGATACACAATCCCCACTTAAAATACCATTAGTGTGACAGATTACCTTAAGACCATCTCAATACATACAAAAGAGTAGCAGTAAACATTTTAATACAGCAATTCTGTAAATTCAGATTTGAAATTGTTCTATATAACTTATGGTGTTGCCATATTACCTGACCATTGACCCTGCAGGTAACTCACGTAGTGCTCCACCTGCTCGAGGGCCCCCGCCATCATATGGTGGAAGCAGTCGCTATGATGATTACGGCAGCACACGAGATGGATATGGAAGCCGAGAAAGTTACTCAAGCAGCAGAAGTGATGTCTACTCAAGTGGCCGTGATCGTGTTGGAAGACAAGACAGGGGTCTTCCCCCATCCATGGAAAGGGGCTATCCACCTCCTCGGGATTCTTACAGTAGTTCAAGCCGCGGGGCACCCAGAGGTGGTGGCCGTGGTGGAAGCAGATCCGATAGAGGTGGAGGCAGAAGCAGATACTAAAAACACTCTTAAACTTTTGGACCAAGGCAGATTATTTCTCAAATGTGGAAGCTGTTCTATCTTTACTACCAGAGGACTACTAAAAGGAAAAGTTGTTTTTAACCTTTTTTTATTGTTGCCTGTTAAGTTTTCCCCTCCATGACTTATGCTTTTGTGAGGAAAGGTTAAACAATGTTTAATATCATTTCAAAATTGTTAACATTTCTTTCAGAAAGCAGATGTTAAATGTATGAGCTTGAGCTGTGTACTAGTGTTGTAATTTTCAAAGTAAAGTTTCCCTGAAATGCCGCACTTCCATCTGATTTTCGTCATGAATGGAACAAGCTGTTCTTAAGATCTTCCGCACAACATCCAACCATCTAACATGGAGATGGATTGTTCTACATGTTCAGCATCTCATTCTGAAAGTGTTGCTTGTGATGTGGAGGGTGGTGGGGATGATTCCACATAAAGCTCAGTTGTGCTTAGAATTTGAAGTCACAGTATTCCCAGTACAAAATGCCTTCAGATCCTTATTTAAAGAAAAATAAGAGGATTTCATTCACTTAAGCCGAAAAAGCAAGTGGATAATACTATATTCTGCCTTCCTACTGTTCCATGGGGAGTGTAAAAAGATCTCCCCTGCAAAAAAATCATGTTCATGTAAGTCAGCTACAAAATACTGTTAAAAAAAACAACAAACCACAAACCATTGATGGAATTGCTCAAAGAAGCTGCAAAACCATGCTTACTCATACTGTTTCAAATTTTTGCAACTCTGTAGTGTTTCACTTTTAAAGGAACATCTTTGATTCCAATGGAGAAAATAAGATAAGCAAAGAAGTCTTTCTCTCCAACTTCTCAAAGGCTTATGGCTCCCTAAAATAAGTGAATCTTTCAGCATTCCACAGCTGATTAAGAGCATCAAATGCCTGTGAAACAGCAAAGATGGTAAGCAAAGCAAACTAGTTTTTCAGTCTAAGTCAAAATTGAAACAAGTTACCTTCTTCTAGTACAGTAAGACAAGCTGCATGTCATGGCAGTGGAAGTGCTGTCTAGATTGAAGGAAAAAAAGGAAAATCCCCAGTGTATTAGAAATTCTCCAAATTCAGCAATTCTTGGATAAAAGCATTTATGGTACCAGTTTTGAAACTAAAGCTGTAATGCAGGTCACTGTAGACAGAATATTGCCATGTAGGGTGGGGAGGGGGTATTTTGTGACCAGCATCTCTCAGTGAAGATGCTTAAAGAGGCTGCATATACAGCATATTAACAAAATTAAAGCCTTGTGAAATCAGGAGTTGGTTTAGATTGACCAATATCAGCTCAACTATTGGGAGTTGGAAGCAAGAAATGCAAACTTGACGTTTGGTTGGATGCCTAACTCTGTTTAGTTTGACACTGCGTTGCAGGGATACCCAGTACATGTGGCAGAGCCTGTGGCAAGTTGTTACAACTCGGGTAAAGCTATGAAGTTCAAAAGATACTCTTGAATATAGTAAACATGAAGACCTCCAAATAAAAACAAAAGCAAACCACAAACCCAAAACCTTTGTACTACTGTTTAGTCCTCAATAAATTTTGTCATTCAACTTACTCATTTAACATGGCAGTACACCATTGAAAAGGAATGAGAATCCATAAGCCATGCAACCTCTCTCTAAGCCATTCCAGTTCATTCCAAGGCAGTGAATCCTCCACCATTTAAGGAAGTAGTAAAAACCTGGAACAGAGTAATCTGCAAACCAAACTTATGCCATTGTTTTCAAATGAGGGCAATTACTGTAGGTTAACTTGTGCTGTAAAATGTATTTTTCTCAATTTGTTGTATCTTCTCTTAATTGCAGGGGGATAACTTCTAGAAGATACCACTGAAATAATGCTGATTCATCTGTGTTGATGGCAGACATGAGTGATGCCTGTACCAATACCTAAGGTAAATATTTCAGCTGTGTAACAGCTGCAAGGAGGTTTCCTGGTCATTGTGTTTGTATGTGTGAATGAATGTTCTTCATGGCTAAGTGTAGTTTTTGACTTCTGTTTAAATTTTGGAGAAGGAGGATTAAGACTTTGTAAAATTCAGGTTAGGAATGGCAGCAAGACACTACTTATCTTCAAAAACAAGGTCAATTTGGGTACAGCTAAAGAAAAACTTGTTTACAACTGCAGTTCAAGTCATGTGGCAGAAAGTGCTGAGTATGAATTTTTATAAGAGCAGACCATAAAAATCAGAATTGTAATAATAAATGTCAGTATAGACATTTAATCAGTCTTTTTAGATGTGCAGGATGAGCAATTAGACTGAGTATAGTCTTGGATTAGGAATTTACCTCTACAGAGGTCCTGGGGTTAAGTTGCAGGCTTCAGGTGCCTCCAGAATGGTTTAAGACTGTAGAACAGCTGTGTTTCATGGCTCTGAAGCTTACCCTATTAAAATTATTTTTCAAGACGTTTCAAGAGCAGCTGTCTTTGGATTTTATGTGCAAGTGTGGCTTTCTCCTGTCTCTCTGAAAAAGTGGAAAAAGTTTTCATAAGGAAAAGTGATTGTGGCTGTCATGCTAATCCAGCTTTCTGGAAAGTAAAATTTCTCTACTAAATAATTGTTAGTAAAAAAATAGAAGTAATTTACAGTGTGTGCAAAATTTGATAAAAACTAGTACAGAGTAAAGGATAACGACAACTACCTTTTCCAAGAGAAGCATTTATGTAAAGAAACATGTGTACTCTTCTATGTAATTCTTTATGGAGTCTGTAAGTGTAAGAACCTGTTTTGCTGTTAGTTTCAAATTCTGCTTTCAAGAACCAACTTTTAAATGGTAAAAAAGAAAAAGCTATTGTTTGTACAGTTGGTTTATCTGACAGGTGGTCACTGTTAGCAGGGAAATCCTGTCTTGTGGGAAGGCTAGGTTCTGTTGTATATTGTGTGATTGTATTCTCAGTTGGGCTACAATTCGTTCTCCTTAGAGAGTCTCAGTAACTGTGCAATGCCCTTGTCAGAACATGCCAGTAATGTTTTATAAATATTCCCGATAAACTGCTGCTGTTACCTTCATAATAAAGGAAAAATCTGCTTTGTTTCAGGGTACTGGATTGTGTTTCAGATAAAGTACAGAATCACGAGTGTTTTCTGTCCAGGGCGCACATGTAGTTAAGCAAAACAAATGCTACTGCCTTACCAGCTTTTTTTTTCTGACACTTGATAAAATTTCAGCCATCAAATACTGTCCTTGTCTTTGTCTTCCTTTTAAGATCTGACTGTTGAAATACTTAAATTTTAGTCTTACTGAAGGAACACTTCACAATAGGTGTTTCTAAAGGTTAAGAAAACGTAACCTTTTTCATTCAAAAATCACTGATGTCACTAGTGTGCCACTAAAGTGGATTAGGGAAATAGGTCTAAAAGTAGCATTTCCCCTTCACTCTCCCACCCACCTGTAAAAAACCATCAGGAGTCAGTTTTTACATTTCTAGTTTGACCCAGATCCAGGTCTTGAATCCTCTGTCTTTAATACACAGCGTTCTAGGACACTTCAATAGTTACTGACAAATCATCATATAGGTTGTGTCAGAACGTTTTAAACTTCATGTGTGGGCACCTCCGTTCTCTCTGTTAGCTGGGAAGCTGAAGCTTAAGTATTCTTGAAAAGTGAAAAACCTTCCCTGTTGTTTAAAAAAATTGGGTGCTTTTTTTCAGTTTAGTAAATCCTTTGTGACCATGTTGTAATAAATACAGGTATTAGAGACAAAAGCACACTCTATAGCCTTCTCTTCAGCTTCTAAATGTTTCCAAGTTCTTAACAGGCATGGTGCCAATATTAAGGGAGCGGTAAATAGACCTTAACTTGTGGCAAGGAAGGTAATAATAGACTTGTGGAAAATCAGTAATTGGAATTGCCAGCTGTTTATCTTCCCTTGATTACAAGTTTCATTTAATTTATAGCACAGTATTACTTACAGATTAATACTAGTATGTATACCAGTGTATTACAGAATTCCTGAGTAGCATGCTGAGATTATCAAGAGCTGGTGGGATTTTTGGTGGGTAGAATTTGAAGGGGAAATACAGAAATTGCAGTACTTAGTACCTGCCTTGGAGACAGTGTTATACAAGGAGTGTGTGCATTAATACAAGTTGTCCTCAGGGCATTTTGATTATTGTAGTTAGCTATTGATGTGCTTTCATACTGTTGGAACAGATCAAATAAAATCCAAATGTATTAATTGTATATATAAAACTAATTCAAAGATAATTTCACTTTTTTGTCTCTTGGTTTCTGAGAGGGTACTAACTTGCATTTCCTTTTTCCACTTACAGTGACTAGAAGGTGGCAGTGCAGCAGTGGATATGCATTGGAAAACCGAAGGATAACAAATCTCACCTGATACAGCCTGGTCTTTGAGTGTAGTGGTGCCCACCATTTTCTAGAGGATTGTGTAAGCATTCAGGAGTTCCCTTTGAAAGCAGCACTACCAATCTCTTGGACATACATAGAATTCTTGGTGGGAGCCAGGTGCTGCCTGCCATGGCTGGCACCTTCCAGCAGTCCAGAGTGAGCTGGTTCATTGCTCATTGCACACACATCCTACAGCAGCAGAATATTTGGGTTGCCCTTTAAAAGTGTGCTTGCCATTTATGGTGATAAATAGAGCAAGTTACATAGAAGTGGGTCTTGGTCCTCTTGAATGCAGAGGAGTTCACCAAGAAACTACAAAAAGTTCTGCTGTATTACATGAACAGTTTTGTCCTGGCCTTCTGGATGAGAGGAGGGGAGTGTTGGTGTACTGAGACAAAGTTAGTGATGAATGCCCAGAATAATTAGTGTTCCTCTATGTACACTGGACAGCACTACATCTCTTGGGAGTAGGTACTTCCTTCAAAACTTTGTCTTGATTTGGATGCATTTTTCTCTTACATACATGTTGATGGGCCAGTGTATGTGAAAGGAATCCTCAGGCGTTGGTATTTCATGGAGAAAACTCATAAACAATCATGGATAATAAAATTTGTAGTGACCTTTGTGATAGACACAAACTGATCTCATTTAAACAACCCTCAGTTCATAATGAGTAGCTAAAGAAGAAAAAGCATGCATACCTTGTCTACAGATTTAAAACTTTATGTTTGGGGTAAGGCTGTCACTTTAAACTTCAGTTATGGGCTGCAGATTCTAAGAGTAAATTTGTGTAGCAGCATTGAATTGCAGTAGAATTGGAGTATTTCCCAGGGCAAATAAATTTGCTGTTAACAAGTATTACAGGTTTGAGGGTTTTTTGTCTAATTAAAAAGGAAAACATGTTTTACTCAGAGCTACTTGGATGGTGGTAAAGGTTGCAAGTGTTCCATTTTGGAAGGTGGTTGTTACAAAGTGATCTCTGTATCTCCTCTGCAAAAAGAAGTTAACATTGTGTACCATCAGACTCCTTTTTCAGCATTAGCTTACAGTCTCGAGTGCTGCTGTTCAGGCTGAACTGGATCATCCTATCTAAAGTGTAATGCCAAAATGGCAGCTACTGTAAGATCATTTGCTGCCTAAAACACTAATTAATGAGAATGTACCCTGATCTACAGTATTAGCTCATGCAGAGCCAAGCTTTGGCATTGAAAGCTACCAGTTGAAATGTATGGGTAGATTCTGCAGCAGAAAACTACTCCAGTGCTGTTTTTTTGTGGTTGAGTATTTTCCTTCTGCTGGAAAAAAGGAGTGAATTACTTAAACATGTGTGACTTCAAGAACCACCACTCAAAAATAGTTTGTGAATACGTGACTGCTGTTCTTTCCTTGCTCCTGTCGCTGTGCAATTCTGATGTGTATGCTAACAGAGTCACTTGGTAGTTAGGTGTAGGAAAATCTCCCCCTTTGAAAGGAACACTGTACTATTTAGTCATCACTGGTATAAATCAGGCTGTAAATAACCATTTGTAACCACGTTGACTCTGCAAGAGATCGATGATTAACTTGATTTGTTGCTGTCAGCAAATAGCCAAAGGTGAAGCCTTTCTAAAGACCAGACTAGACACTGTTCCTTCCTTAGTGGCTCTACCTTCATATCCTGGGTTTGCCACAGGATTAATTTTGGTGTGGGAGTGGGTAAACAATCTGGTATGTGTTTAGAAAGGACTCTAAAGGATGTGAGGTTGGGTTGAAGTGGCTAATCAAAAACTCCATAAATTTTTGGTCTTTCTGAATATCCATGCTTGCAGGTATTTCAAGCAGTTGGTAAGTGTTCAAGATATGGAAAGTATTTTAATTTAATTGTAGTTGCATACATTAATATCTGTTTGGCTGCAGGAGCTGCATATGAAATAATCGTAAAACTAAACCCACCCATCTATACCAAAGGTTTCCTTCTGAGGAGGGAGTGGGTAAAGTACTTTGGTGTTTGGGTTTGTAACACTGACTTCAGTGAAGCACGTGTGCAACTCTCCCAGTGTTGGAAGTATTTCTCTTTACATCAGAAACTGCTGTGTTCTGATGAGGTGACTGAGGTGTCTTCTATATCCAAATGCACGTCCCCATTGATGAATGAGCATTAGTAGTTGTCTTGGCTACCTACAGATTTGAAAAAAGAACTATGAAAGTGCATACTGTATGTATGTACTTCTGCAAAGCAGTAGTGCTCATGACAACTGGGAAAAAACCCAAAACAACTGAATTGCCAATTAGTCATAATTTTGAAATATTCTGCACATGTTTATAAATGTGCCTGACCAAAGAGCAGGGAGCTGTGATTGAGCTGTAGCCCACTTTTATTCACAGTGCCTGCAGCCATGTGTTATGAGTATTTCCATACTACAGAGACCTGGAACTTATCCCCAAGTCCAAAAAAGATCAGAATTCTGTCTAACCCTAAAAGGGCAGTTCTGATTTAGTGGTGGCTGTTAAAATTGGTCCGTAGGTAGGTCCCACTACCAGTCATAAGACCTACAAAGTGGAGGCAAACCCATGCACGTTTACACTGTACAGTTTATCCCTCTGCTGCTCGGTTTTTCCCAACCCTTCAAATCAGAAGTAGTTTGGTACGGCTGGGTTCGTGACAACAGCTGTTTTAAGTAACAGGGTCGGAATTGGCTCAGAACATTGTAACCAAGAAATTCTGGTCTCTAGGATACTTTGTTCCTGTTGGATTGCTTCAAGCCATGTTCATCATCAACAGAATTGCTTCATTTTCCATCTGTTCGGGTAAGAGGACAGTTCTAAAGATGACTGGACTTTTCTGACTTGCTGTGATAAATAGTGGTGGTTAACACTGCCCTGAGCAGGGTGAAAAAATGCCTTCAGGGGATCCTGAAGTGGTGCTGGAAAGGGACATCTTAATAAGACAAGTAAAATAGTTGGGAATTTATTCTCAGCTTTGGATGACAAATTCCTGACCTTTTTTATGTTCTCCAGATAATTGTTGTGAGAGATTAATATCTTCTAAATAACCATGTTGGATTATACATGGACTTCTACAGAGTAGTTGAAGACAAGCATTATTTACATGTAAAGTGCGTGACAAGAATTTATTTTCAAAAATCAGACAATAGAAAATAGAGAACTACTGTAAAAGGCAATTTTAATATCTGTTTGCCACATAAAGTTAAATCTCTGTAGTGTGACATTCCTCCAAAACATCACAATTGTGAGTTCTGTTTTAACACTGTAAATACATAGTTATTTACAATTTCTTTGGGCAATAACCTTAAGTTCAGACCAAGTTTACTAGGTGATAGGGTGCCAGCTGCCACAAGGAGGAAGTCTCTTAAGTGAGATATTTTTGGTGTACTAACTATTTATATAAAATACTTGAGTTTTCAATAATTTTGCAAAGATGTAGTTAATCTGCTTTTCCGGTCTCCTGCTGAGTGCTAGAAACTATTTTATTTTAACAACAGTTCTTTACCTTAGAGTAACTTATTCTAGTTCCTAAGATTCGGTTTCTGTACCAAGCAAAAAAAAAAAAAAAAAAGGTAGTTTCACACTTGAGCTGCAGCAGGAAGATGTAATCACGGATGTGGGTTCCAGTACTCTGTACAGGAGAACAGCACTGGTGGCAGAACTCTCCGCCATGAATCCAGAAGAACAGATTGTAACTTGGCTTATTTCACTAGGAGTCTTAAATTCCCCTAAGAAAATAGTAGATGATCCAGAGGGGTTCCTGAAAACTTCTCTGAAAGATGGAACTGTGCTTTGCAAACTCATTAACCGGCTTCTTCCGGGATCTGCAGAGAAGGTAATGCTTTCTGATATATTTCCCTACCCTGAGACAGCCCTGCTCAGTGAAACTGCCCTGGGCATTCTGAGTCCTAGTTACTCTGGTCAGTGAGAGGAGCAAGGAGCTTCAGAGAGATGTTTTACATTTAACTTTCTCATTGAGAACCAAGTATGATTGTAGCTTTAGTTCTTTGATTTTGTTTCTACATCCAGAAAAAAACCCTGCAAGGCTGCAGTTGGCTCACTCACACGTGTTCAGTGAGTGGCAGGAAATATTTGGCCTACCAGAGATCAGAATATCTTGATTTTGAATAGAAGGATATGCAGTATGTCAGTATTTTACATAAATATAGTAACTCTTACTGCAAAATGCTTTGTTAGTCAGGAAATGCACTGGAGAAGCAGATTGGAACAGGAATAAGGAAATAACCCTTGCATCTGTGCCATTTGGTCTGTCCCAAGACCAGCAAATCCATTGGTACTGAAGCCATGTGAATGCCTCCTGTTACAGTTTGACAAGGCATGTATTCACAGTCCAGAAGTGTGATAAGAATCTGAAGGAGAAAAAAAAAGGGAAGGAGTCCAATGAGAGATAGGAACTGGCAACAAACACAGAAGCTTTAAAAAAAACCAGGTTCTCCACCCTATAAAAAAAGGAGCCTTTCATTACGCAGAGATCAGTTTTGCTAGCTCCTTATCTTTTTCTTACATGTGGTGTCTTGGGGCAGCATGTTGTTAAAGGTCACCCAATTTCCCACTGTCACTTAGGGCACTGTCATATGCTGGCATTCAAAACAAGATGCCGACCGTTTGTGTGTGTGCATCACTTCCTGCAGTGGCTTTCTTCCTGCTTCAACAGCTTGCCTGCCACCCCCACCCGCCCCCTGAAGAAGCTTCCCTAATTCAGTATAAAAGGCACATGTCAATATTCATGCAGGCCTTCTCAGCACAGGCAATGCAATGAGATCAGTGGATTTTCTTTCTTTAGTGTTGCCTGGAGCCTAAGAATGAAGCTGATTGCATCAGTAATATTCAAGAGTTCTTGAAAGGCTGCGCACTTCTGAAAGTGGAGGTAAGTCAACTTAGATCCTTTCTTTTATTCTAATGTGCTGGTTTGATGAGCCTTCTGAAAGGAAGCCAGATACCAGGGGGAGAAAGTTGGTATCCATTCCTCATCTTCTGTATTAATAACATAAATCAGAGCGTAGATTGAATATTCAGTATGGGGAATTTGGAAACAGTGTATTGACTGTGAGCTTAACAGATTCTCATCTTTTGAGACAGCATGCAGCAGCAATAACAGGTCCAGTCTTCAGCCTGGACCTGTTATAATTTTTTTCATTATTACAAGGAATTGCAGGTTTAAGCCTTGCTTTGATGGGAAGGTGAAGTATTCTTAATACTGCATTTTTTCATTCCCTGCAACTGTTGTGTAAGATTCCGCCAAAGACATACTGAATTGTTCCTTACACAAAAAAGATAATCTTTTAAAAAAAAGGTATCTTCATTAAGATAATGAAGTCAAAAGACCTTTTTTGTGGCTGTTCCTGATCCTGTGCTTAACCAATTCTTATGCTTAACCATAGCTAGTATTTGCAAGATCAGAGTCTAAATGAATCGCTTCAGATGATCAATAATTTGATGATTATCCAATCAATGATTTGATAGTCATCAAAGTTTTTACTGAAGACTTCTGTCACAGTTAAATACAGTAAAAAAAGAAACCTGTAACTGGCATCACTATCTTGTTTGAAATATGCTCAAGATTGTGGAAAAAAATACTCTGAAGACAAAGTCTGCCAGAAGCAAGGACAGCAGCCTTGGGCATTATACAGAATATTCATGCACCACAGTGAGAAAAGCCCAACCCACAATAGTTCTGTTGCTGCATTTTTTCCTTTGAAGGTCTAAACAAGAAAAGGGCCTTTCTTCTCTTCAGAGCTTTTTAGTTAAGCAGCATGAAAATGTGCTCATTCCAGAACTGTCTGGTCTTTTGTTGCTCAGTGATGCATTTCTTGGAGCCTGCTGCAGCAGCACAGTTTTAAGAGCATATATATAGATTTATAATCCCTGAAGGCCTATCACATCAGAAATCAGTTGTTGCCAGTCTTCTGGTACTGACCATGTGATTTCTTCCATTTTTCTGAGAGTTCATTTTTCTATTTGCAAACTAATAATAAAATGGTTGTGGTAGAAAGTATTTTTAAAAATAGGAATCTTAAACAGCTAAAAGGTAGGGCAGGGGAACAGTCCTCACCTGTTGTGCAGTGCCAGCTGATAGCTTTGTAAGCTTGTTTTGCAATCTTGCAGTCACACTCCACAATTTTCAGCTACTCAGGCAACATGGTGTGTCCATCTCTACGTGTTCCTCTGATCCTCCACGTGCCTTTTCTTCCTTGGCTTTAATAAATTCAAGGTTTCTGACTTCTTTTTTCTTCTGATTTATAACTCACTTCATCTTTGAAATATTCTGAGCCTTCAGTAGCTTCCCTCTTGCTCATGTGTGCCTCTCCTGTTTGCTGTGAGAGACCTCAAAAGCTGGATAAAAACTCAAACCTCTTTAGCTCAAGTTTAAACTTCGCAGTGAAATGAAAAAAATTTTTTTTCCAAAATATTGTCGTATTAGAACGCCAAACGATGACATGAATTTTACTTGTTCCTAGCTCCTCTCTGTAGCCTAATGCAGAAGAAGGCTCAAGGTAGGACAGCTGAGATGGTGGGCAAGACATGGCACAGTCAGAGTGCTTATGCTTCCTTCCGACTCTTTTCCCGTGTTGCCAGCTTTTCTGAGTCCTCTCAGGCAAAGCCTGTGCCATCTGTTCCTTCTAAAAGCTGTTCTGTTTGGAACATCTTGACAAGGACACTCTAAGCAGCATTCCTTTGGGTGATCCTCACTCATGCCTCATCTCTAGTTTGCCTTGGAAAGGGCCAGTGCCCTTTAGGAGGGGGTTTATTGCATCACATTTACTCTGGAAGTGTGTCTGGAGCATCAGAACAGGCAGAGAACCTTCTGCTTCCAAGAACTATCAGCACTTAAATTGCAGTGATCAGGTATGAGGTAAAAGGAAGATGAGCACAGGTTCTGTTCTGACTCAGCAACATATGAAATGGTAACATCAGGAGAGGTCTGGGTTTAATATACTTGAATTCTGTGACAGCCATCCTGCTGCTTACCCAAGCCATGGATATGAAAATCAAACCCTGATGGTTTTCTCAAATTCTGGCATTCTCCAAATACCACAGTGAACCCTTTGTTGTCCTGGTAACTCAGGAACTGGAAGAAAGACACAGTGAGGCAAACAGCAACTTCTCTTGCTTTACAGGAGCAGTGAAAC
Organism: Nicator chloris; assembly: GCA_013400495.1. Lineage (NCBI taxonomy): Eukaryota > Metazoa > Chordata > Aves > Passeriformes > Pycnonotidae > Nicator > Nicator chloris. The sequence goes on along the minus strand of WAAE01012611.1, from coordinate 85,188 downwards.
GTTTGAACATAGGGGTAGAAGGACACTCTGTGACTTTCCTGCTATGTGCTGGCTCCATTAAACTGAAGTCGTTCTACAGGCTGGAGGTGTGATCTGGAGGAATCCACCTCATAGCAGAGTATAAATAACAAAACTGTTCCTTAGCTTCAGCCCAGGACTGAAGCCTGAGATCTTTTGCAGTTTCATATGTGTTACTTCTAAAAGAGATGGCAAGCAGGGGAATCACCCCATCCTTCTAACCACGCAAGTGTCGTGAAACCATGAGACTGTGTCCAAAACTTTCCAACAGCTTTTCAGTGCCAGAATTTCATCCAAGTTATCTGTCAGCCCAACTCTGCTGAGACAAAGGACTAGGCAAAACACATGGGCACTTCATTGGAGCTTAAGTGTCCTTAGAGGATTCTTTCATGATTTATACTGAGGAACAGTGCAGAAATCCTGAAAGTGCTTCATTTACACTGTGGCTTCAGCATCTGAGCTGTGTATCTGACTCAGGAGCTGGTCCAGTGAGTGAGCAGTGCTAAGGCAATGCCAGCTGGGGATGTAGGTGGGTTGAGGTGGAAAGTGGACAACAGAGGGTTCTGTCCTGATGGCCAGTTGGATTCAAGTGTAGGAGAGACAGGGAAAAGATCATGGTGAAAGAGAAAAATCACAGAAAGCTCCTGGCCTAGCTTGTTCTTGAGGACACAAATGGGAACTTTGCTTTTGCTCTTTATACCAGGGTGCATATAACAACAGCGGATGAATTGCTAAGCATCATTTGCTGCTGAAGCAGCACAAGACCTTCATTCAGCAGCAGCATTTTATTGTTAATATGAATTTTGTGAACTAAGAACAGTATATGCAAGATAAATCAATAGCTGGATTAAACTTGGCTGTCCAGAACAATCGTAGAGTGTGCAGAGGGTCATTACCATCACAGGCAGCACAGAGGTTATTTGTGCCTGCAACCTCCAACAAACTGCCTGGACTGAAAGTGTAGGAGAGCAGGTGAGAAATCATTACCCTCTTAGCTCCCCATCCATGCACTCCCAAAACCTGCTCTCCTTTGGCTTCACTCCGAAGTGACATTACCTCTCCTAGCTGGGTAACATCAGAAGTGAGAGCTCCCACCCAGCATCAACCAGCACAAGCACTGGAGAATGGGTCTGTCTGAATTTAGAGTGACCCAGTGTCCCAGAGACCCCTGGCTGCAGGTGTGTGGGGTGTCCCTGCATGGGCTTGAGACCTACTGCCTGGGTACCAGTGCCCTACTACTGACCGACGCTGCATACCAGTGCAGTGCTCCTTTCCCTGTCCACACTGCAGCCTGCTGGTGTGCTGAAGGATCTGGGAACTTTCCTGTTCCCTGCAGGAGAATGTTCCCTGAACAGATGGGCACAGGCAGCAGGGGATACATCTCACTGCCTCAACTGAACTGTGCCTCATCTATGGGCCCTTCTGCAGTGTTTGTCTTCACAATGGTGCAAACCTAATGTAATCACTCTTCCAATAGCATGGGTAATACTTCTTGTCCCATAATTTCCTGTCCTTTTAAATTTTTCTTTTCCTCCTTTTTTCCCTTTCCCCTTTCCTTCCCTGCCCCTCTCTCCTAATTCACTTTTTCCCTTCCCCTCCTTAATTTACTTTTTTCCTGTCACCTTTCCCTTTTCCATTTCTTACCCTCCCCCGGCCCTTCTCTTCGCTTTCCCATCTCTCTGCTCTTTGCCGTCCGCTCCCCGCTCTCCCGGTGCCTCCCGCCCGCTGCCGGCGGAGGGAGCTGCGTTCGCGTCCCGCAGCGAGCGGCGGGGCGGAGCGGGGCGGCGGCACCGCCTGTCACTTCCCCTTCCCTTCCCTTGGCTTCTCTTCCCCGCGCCGCGATCCGGCTCCGGGTCAGAGCCGCAGCGGCCGCTCCGCAGACCGCCCGCGCTGCCGCCATGCCCCGGGGCTGCGCGCCCGCCCGCCCGCCGCCGTGAGTACCGAGCGCCTCCATCCCCCGGCGGCCCCGCGGCTGTCCCAGCCGCTCGGCGGGGCTGTCTCCGGGCAGCTCCCGCGGCTGTCCCCGCTGAAGGGGGTGACGGCACCGCGGCACCGAGCGGAGCACCTGGGGCCGGCGCAGAGGTTGTGCCCCGCCGCCCGCCCGGCTCTGTCTCCCCGATGCTGGCGGAGCTCCGGCCCCGCTGCCGCTCCCGCTGGGGGCAGAGGCAGCTCCGGTGGGAGCAGCCGGGTCAGCGAGAACGCCCGAAGCGCCGCAGCGCTGGGGGCGGGCGGCTCCAGCCCCGTCCTCGGGTTTGGAGGGGTCGCGGCCGCGCCGGGCTTCGGGCTTGGCACCCAGCTGGGGGCTTGCCGGGGCTGTCCCACTGTGCACATCTCCGTCTCGAAACACAACCCGGCTTTCCCGAACTTTTCTGCACTTCCCGTCGCGGGACTGGGATTTGGGGTGCTATCCCAAACCTGCCAGCCGCGCCCGGGTTTGGGTCTCCTGCTCTCGTCCTTCCCGAATAGCCGCGTGCTCCGCTGGTGGCGAAGCTCCTGCTCGTCCCCTCGCTGCCCGCGGCCGGGGCGGCAGTGCCGCGCTGCTCCTGCCGCGGCGATGCTTGAAGCGTTTTACCGAGGGGAGCCGCAGCCTATGATTCGGCAGGTCAGAATAGCGTTTTAGTGGAGATCCTCAGATGACAGGTGTAGATTTGACAGGTGCGGTTTTAGTTACATCCAACTGATCTTCCGAGTGTTAGAAGTGAAAAAGCCTTTTCTGCCTCTATTTGTTTTCTAGCTGTACCTTGTCTTTTAGTTCTGAATGGAATTATCGATGGATTGTGCTGGAAAAATAATTTTTAGCTCATAAATGAGGACTTTTCTGTATGAGGAATTTATTCTGGAACAAGCTGCAGAGTATATTTACTTTACAGTAGCTGACCCAGAAGAGTTTTCCACATAGGCACTGTTCCACAGTAGCTGTTCCAGACAATTTCCCCATGAAGAAGTTATAAATGTTATTACTTCCTTTTGTGCTAGACTTTTTTGCATGTCTTTCTTCCCACCATTTTCATCTGGACTTTGTCAGCCTGATGACTCTGAGCTTACAGCATTATTCTCTGCATTGAAGGATTTGGGATGTATTTTAGTACTTTGCTCCTTTGGAAAAAAGGCATTAATTAAGGCAGAACTTTTATTTTTCTGGAATTACCAAAGTGGAAGAAAAAGGGTATGGCTGTGAAAATGACCCACCAGAGAGATGCATGCAAACAACCCAGCCTGGCTGTTTACTTTCCTCTTGTGAAACTGTAATGTTCCGTGCTCCAGCAGCTGCCAACGGGGTCAGCGCACGCCTGGGCTCTGCTCCTGTCTCCCTTGCCATGGAGATGGGAACCTTGCTGCTTAGGGCTGAAGCCTAAGCTTGGATAGCACTGCCTATAGCTGCAGGGCAGGTAAACTGGTTCCGTGCAGCAGCTGGCAGAGGGGATGGGACGTGCTTGTCCAAAGGAGCAAACCCAAGTGAGTGCCAGTGATAGATCAGCTCAGAAATAGCCCAAGGTAGGTGGGGATGTCCCTGGAATGTGCAGAGCAGTAGATTGGATCGGAGCTGTGGAGCTGCAGGTTTTAATATTTGTAATGACAGCAAACTGTCCCCATGCTAAGCATGGATTAAATTTTTTTAGGGTAAAGCATATCTCTCAGTATTGAGTAGCTGAGTCAATCTGAAAACATATTCTCAACAAAGAGCAGCCTTTGTGCTGTCCGTGTTGGACTTTGGTGCTGCTCTGGTGTGTCTGCTAAGAGGAGGAGATGCCACAGGCATCCAAGGCTGTGAGAGAGGCCAGTCCCCTTCCTGTTTGAAATATGCCAAGCATACTCGAGGAGCTCTGTGTGGAGAGCAAGAAAGGGCTGTTTCAAAGGGCAGTACTAGCCTAAAAGTAATTAAGACTTGTGTCCTTATTTAGCAGGATACAGTCTTTAGTGTGTTGGAAGTGTTTGTAATTAGATGGTGTCTGCCAGGAGAGCTTTAAAATCGTCTTTCCTGTTCATTACATTTGTGTATCTTGGTCTCCATCTGCAAGACAACATGTATTTGGGGATTAGCAGATGGTGACATGGTGGTACTAACAAGAGGGACTTTTTGTATCTCTTACATTTTCTTCATTAATGGTAGGATTTGTACAGTCTGTATGAAGTTGAGAGCATTTTTCAGGTGTTAGAGGGGGTTGAAGTGTTTTGGAAACTCAAACTGCCCCTCATTGTACTGGTGGTGATTTCTGAAGAGTATAAGGTTCAGGTTATCAGTCAGGCAAAATAAGCCCTTGCTAACCATGTATTTCTGTTTTGCCATTGAGGATTAACAACACCAAATTCTTTAGGGTGAAATTTTTGTATATAAGATAACTGGGTTTGTCTTCCTGTAAAGAAGTGTACATATACTATATATTGCAATAGCAGAAAATTCCTTTTGTGTTAATTCTGCTGTGGAAAATATGCATGTGTTTATACATAAATCTGTGTGTACAGCTTCAGTCTCTTCAGCTTTTGATAACAAAAATAGCAACAAAATCTTTGCTTCCCTCAAGGCCAGCAATAACCTTCTGGGTGATTTTCAGAGTCGTCTCTGCTCTGCAGACAGCACTGGTTCCTTCCCTGTTCCCAGCATTACACTCCAAGTGCTTCTGGGTTCCCCTGCCCTTCCCACGCTGCCTGCCAGTGGTGCCCCAGGAGTTCTGTGGCTGTAAAGGAAATGGGACTTGTCAGCCCTGCATGAACACCCTTTCCCTGTAGAGACACAGGAGCTGCCTGATGCTCACTGTCGGCCTCCAGCACCATGGGCGGCTCCAGCAGCCAGTGTGAAATGTTTGGGGCTCCTTTGACTGAATTCATCTTTCACAGGTGTTTGATCCACATGATCTGTACACTGGAGATCAGTTCTCCAAGGTCCTGAGCACGTTAACAGCTGTAAATAAAGCTACTGAAGGTAAGAAAAAAGGGGTTCTTCTGTTGTCCTTTCGAACTATTTCTCATGTGTATGCAGGGCTGGTTTTTAATTTTTGTTAATTCCTACTTTATGGTGATTTCTGGAGGTTTGTCAAATTGTGCTGCCAGCACTGATGGCTGGTGGTGGATGGGTGGGATTGACGTTTCAGGCTTTACCAGCTCTGGGTTAAAATGTGATGTTTCAGAGTTGCTGTGTGAACTCTGCAGAGCTCAATTATCACTTTACACTGAGGGACCTCTGCTCAGTTTTGAGCATTAAGTATTAAGGGACCTCAAAGTAGGTCAGCATAAGAGATCCTCAGTGTAAATTAACATCCACCTCCCAAAATGCAGATGTCAGATTTTAAAGAGTGTGTTTTAAAGCTGAAGAGAAAAACAGCTCCATCTGCTTAATACCTTTACTGAATGTCAAAACAAATGTTGTTGCTAGCTGCTCAGTCAATTGTATTGATGTTTTTCTTTCTCTCCTCTCCCTGGTTTCTTGGAGTAGGCTCCTGGATCTGGGAATCAAGCTGATGGCTTGTCCTGTATCCCTGAGAGCAGGAGTAGACTGCTGAAGCAAAACAAATCAGCTCACCCTGATTCCATCCCAGATATGTAGCTGTTCCCTACAGATTGCTTTAAAATGATATTCAGTAGCACAGTCTGTGAAAGGAGTAGTTCAGCAGTGGGACGATGGCACAGTGGTGCTCTGGGGAGGGTGAGGGGACCAGGGTCCCTTTTGTGAGGGGATGAGGAGCAGTTCTGCCTGGTGCTGGGAAGAGTTCACAGCCTCTTGTCATACAGGTGTATTAGGACAGACTCCTGCACACCCACCCAAGTCCAGCACCAGAAGACAACATTTCCCTGTTGCAGCTTACATTTGAGATGATTTAAAGGAGGACATTTCAAAATGAAAACTCATTACTTTTTTCTCATGGGAAGGCTTTCCTTTTGGCTTACTGCATTTTGCCTATACATTATACAGACAGGTGTATAAATTATCATGCATATATTGTACATCAACATATATAATAATATGTCTAATAATAATCTATAATGTCTAATAATAATAATAGTATATATTTGTAAACACACCCCTGCCCCCCCGCTTTGTACACACACACGTGTGTGTGTGTGTGTGTATAATGCTGCTCTGAAGAAGTTTGGGTTCTGAGGCTGCTGGTCTGCAGCCAGGGCTCAGCTCTGCTGAGAGCTGACTCCATACAAGTTTGGGAATGGGAATTCGGCCTCAGCCAGCCTCAGCACCTCCTCCCAGCCTCTCTGCACTCGGGTACCAACAGCCCCCCTGGCCCTGTGTAGAAGCTCTTGCAGCTCAGTGTGAGGGGGGATAGAAAACGTGGGTTAACTCAACCAGGAGCAACCTCTGCAAATGCTGCTGTGATGGTTGATATTTGCTTCACTATTCTGAAAGCAAAAGGAGAGAGAAACCCTCCTGCCTCTGTCCTTGCCTGTTGCTGGCCTGGAGGGCTGTGATGGGGCATGTGCTGACAGGGTGGCACGGCTGCAATGCCATCTGCACATCCGTCCCCTTATTTACAGCCCCAGCTCCATTCTTCCAGCCACCCATGTGCCAGCTCAGCCCGGGACAGGCCTTTGCTGGGGAGTAGTTCCTGTCACATGTTACTGACGGGGCTGCAGAAAAGCTGGGATTCTCTTGGTTTCGTGGCAAACATCTGTTTGAACATATGTTTCTGTGTTTAAATGTTAAAAAGCGCAATGCCTGTGGTATAATTAGCTGCTCAGGCAAAGAGCACCCTTGGGAAAAGTGCAGGGTAAAATAAATACATGTCTCAAACATTTACTTTTTGGTGGCTTGGCCAAATTCCTGAGGAGCAGGAGCCTGTGTCCTACAAACTGCCACTGCAGATGATCCAGTTTGTCTGTTTTGCCAGAGGCCATGGGCTGCACAGAGCACCAGGATAAGCCTGGTACCAGCTGCTGCAGTTGTTGCTGGTGCCAAGGCTCTGACATGCCTGCACATCCCAACACCCTGGCTAGAGGCAGAGGGAAGTAGGTGTCAGCTAAGGAGATGCTGTGGGATTGTATTTCTGAGCATCCATTTGAAGACCAAATCTTTGTGTCTTCATGGATCTTTTTATGCAAATAACTGGAGGTATCATTTGTAGTGGATAAACTTGTACTTCAGCAGCTGTCCATCAAAACACAGCAATACAGAGCTTGATGCTTTTGTCTGCAAGAGAGGGCAGGGGAGGAAAACCAGCTGTGCTGGATCAGACAAGGCTTATCTGCCAAAAATAGTGTAGGAATGTGAGCAGAAAACCCAGCTATTTTAACCATAGTTTAGGCAACATATGGCAGCAGTGTTCTGTGCTGGACCAAGCATAAAATAGGACACTGTCATGATGCAATATAAATGATACACTTCTCTGCCAAACTGTCAAAGGCAGTTTTACATTTGTTTCTAGGTTGCTGCAGATATTTATAAAAGCTTTGGAAGATTGGGAGGGGCAGGGAGAGTCATAAAATCTACAGTAATGGAGTCATTTCTCTGTGACTTGAATAAGTGAAGTCTGGACTCAGGATTTATGCCCTCCCTTTCAGAAGGAATCAGGGGGAGAATATCTCCCACTGGCAGCCAGCCACGCCCCTGGCCTGTGAGTCACCAAGAGCAGCCAAAACCACTCCTGCTCAAATATCAGGATGCTTCAGAGAGAAAAAGCCACTCTGTTGGCAAAGTGGGTTTTACATGGGGAGAGGTTTTGCAGTTGCTACAGCCCAGGAAGCTGGGAATTCACCGTGCAGTTGTCAGGCAATTGTGTAATGAGCAGGGCAGGAGAGAGCACTGATTCACTGACAGCACATAAGGTTTACCATGGGTGTTGTCCATCACTGGAGCATGGGCTGGCTAGACTGGTGTGTGAGGATGGCATGGCTGGGCTTTGTAAGGCAGCAGCACCTGGAAGTCATATGTCACCAGTCATGGACCTGGTCCCCACTGTGCAAGGGGCAGGAGGGAGGCAAAGCAAGTCCCTTCCCCAAGAGCTCACAGTTTGTGTTGCTCCAGGTCCAATCTAAGAATGAGGTGTTTTCCTATTGAAACAAAAATCCTCTGAGGAGAACAAAAGCCCAGCTGAGTTCCTGTAACTCCTACCAAACTTCCCCTTCAGAATGAGTTTTCCATGCTGCCATTCAGGCTGGAGGAGAATGGAGGAAAAGCAGCCTTGGGGTTTGTCTTTTCCGATTCCTGAGCACATTTCATGGCTGTGTCACCCTCTGGTCTTGCAGTGTTTTCAAGGCAGAACTCCAAATGTGGTCCAGGGCCTAGCACACCCAGCACAGGGATTCCTGCAGACTGCTCTGTTCTGCTTTTGAGGGCCATGGGCACGCGAGGTCCCCACTGCGGGTGGGAAACTGCAGATCTGGAATGCAGAAATGCTCTAAAATCTGAAGAGAAGCTGCAAGACCAATCTTAAAAGTCCTTTGCAGTTTACTGAAATGATAATACCTGCTGTTGTGTCTTTTCAGCACCATGGGACACAGAAAGGAGATGATCTGAGTGGTGTCCCACAGAGTGGTGTGGGGTACAGTAGCAGTGAGGTGCTGGGAATTACTGCGTGGCTTGAATCCCATGTTTCTATACCTCTGCAGCATCCAACAGGATTCTGGGGCTGAGCACTGCCAGATCCTGCAGGAGCTGGAACTCCTCTTAGCAACAAGGCTACTGACTCAGTCTCTGCACAGTTAGGACCAGGAAACTTTTTACCCTTTGGCAGTTTTTTCAGTATTAATATAGAAACAAATCACTAATTATGAAAACAGATGTGTCAGAGCAGCAACATTGCCTCCAGCATCAGGTGGGGACAAAAACAAGCCTAGAGACTGGTTTGCAAAGCAAGGAGCTCCGAGTGTGTGAGAGAGGCAGCTCCAGGAGCTGCTGGGCTGATCTGAGCCTTTCCATGGGCAGTTCATCTCCTGGGGATGACACTCCTGTCCTTCCTTGGCGTGGCTTGAAACCTTCTCTCACATGACTAATGGCAGCAGTCCATGAACAGCAATCAAAATAGTGCCTAGCCTCTTTCAGCTGGATAATGAACCCAGAAGGACTCCTCGAAATAGAGGAGTGATTGTGTTGACCGAGTGTTCAGCATTCCTCCCCTCTCAGTGGGACAGCCCACACTGCAGCTGCAGAGGTGACCTAAGCACTCACTGGAGAGCTAAACTTTGACACACCTTCAACAGTGCTTCCCTGGATCCCAGAAACATTCCCAGTGGGGAATCACAGTACTGAGTACTATTCTACTTTTCTACAGTTTTAAGGGGGGTTTCAAAGAAATACTGCAATTGAATGTGTGGCTGCAGAGCTGGCACAACCTAGGAGTGCCCAAGGATGCAATTCAACTTCTTCCATGGTGGAGGGGTTATCCCAGCCCAGAAAACCACCCTCACTGCAGATGCCATGCACTTGCTGTCTTGCTCTGATAGATGCTCTTGGAACTGTTGTGCCCTGTTCCTGCTTTGTTTACAGGCTTTACTCTTTGCTTTGCTATGATGTGGAGGGATGGTGCACAGCTGGATAAAGCTCAGACATTGTTTTGTTTCCCCAGATCAGCTGTCCAAAAGGCCATGTTCACACCTGTCCTCTCCTAACTCCGTGGCTGGAGACGCCCAGAGTGACCCCAGCAGCACGGCTTCCCAGTCTGCAGGGCTGTTCCAGAGGCAGTCCAAGCCTGTGGTACCTTTATCTAACGTGTAATCCTGGGTTTGGTGGCCTTGGGGGTAGAGGAGTGTGCTTGGTACCTCTGCCTCAACACCGGAGGTTCTCTCCTGAGCTCCATCATGGGTTTGCTGTCTCAGCTGGAGAGAGTCCCACAGCTTCTCCAAACTGCAGTGTTTCTCCATGTGACGTGGGAAGAGTGATTCTCACCTGCCACCCATTGCACTGGGGAACTAAATTAATGCTGGGAAGGGACCTTGTGGTCCTCTGAAGGGAGTGTTTACACAACAGCAAGATATTATTGGTTCTTATACAGAGCAATACTGAAAAAACAGCTGTCACAACAGAGAACAATGGCTTGTTCTAATGGTTTCTGCTTTTTTTGACTGTTTACTGATGTTTTTCCACGTTCCTTTCCTTAGGAGATGACCGAGAATGGCAGTCATCAGCTGGTGGTAAAGGCCAGGTTCAATTTTAAGCAGACCAATGAGGATGAACTCTCTGTTAACAAAGGAGACATTATTTATGTCACCCGAGTTGAAGAAGGGGGCTGGTGGGAAGGCACCTTGAATGGAAAAACAGGCTGGTTCCCAAGCAACTACGTCAGAGAAATCAAACCTACCGGTAAGCAAATTGCTTCCAAGGGCTGATTGAATGACAGTGGCATAATGCAGGGAGGACCCTCGTGCCTTTGGGAAATTGCTGCTGTTTATTAAGGACTGTTTGTGTACTTCAGGCAGCTGGGCTAATGGAAGGATGGACGGGAGGGTGACACGCCGTGTTGCGGGTGAATTGCTTGAGAGCTGCTTCAGCCCCTTGCCAGCACATTGTGCCTTTCTCTTGCTCCACCAAGCCCCTGCAGCATGGAAGCAGGGATATTGTCAGAGGATGAGGACAGAGATGGATGTGGGTCCCCTTTGCCCTGGGGAGCCATCAGGTCATTCCAGTGTCTGAGCACAGAGCTAGCTTTTTGTTAGAGACCTTGGTCAGGCAGTGTGTTTGTGTTTGATCCTGGCTTTTCAGGCATCGATGGAAGGGATGCTCACCATCACCGTGTGGGATCTGACAAAAGCTGCAGGGCCACAGGGCATGGTCCCTGTTTAGGTCCATAGTGATGGTTGATTTCACAGAGTACATTTTTCCCCAGATGCTTCTGCTGCAATATTGAGAAAGGAAGAGGGAGGGGATGATCTGTCTGATGATATCTGCCTTTATTGAGCTTTGTCTTGCATGTCCTTAAGATTTTCTGTGATGTGGTTGTACCAAGACTTAGGGTGGTGATGATGTGAAGCCCCTGGCCAGCTGCCCTGTGGCATTACACACCCGTTCAAGCAGCTCCCCCTGCCCAGGCCTTTGTGTGAGATTAAACTGGTTTGTGGCGAAATGCAACTAACTCCTTAATGTGCCTTGGGGACTTACCATAGACAGAGACCAGTTGTGTGCTTGGTGTTGGTTCTGTGGCTCAGGATCTGCTCTGGCCTCAAATACTGAGATGCCAGCAGGGATCTGCAAAGTAGCTGCAAAATCTGCAGCCTGTTAGACATCCTTGCTTCTACCCTTGCAAAAATAAAGCAAAGGAGAGAAGGAAAAAATTTCATGATTTAGTGCTGAGAATTAGGTCAGTTTTTATTTAATTCTAAAAGAAAAAAATAATTGTTAGGATATCTCATCTCCCACTGTTTCCCTCTGGGAAATGATGTCTGAGCTGGAGCAGGAAGTTGCAGCAGGGATTGAAGGCTTGTCTGGCACAACTCAGGAATCACTAATTAACTCGGTGAGGGGAGAAGAGATGTTTTAAACAAAGGAGAGCAAACTTGAGTCCTGTAGGGAAGATGAGATGGGAGCTGCATGACATGACAGTACCTCACTGAAGTGAAGGGCCAGTATCCCTTAGATCCTGAGGTAAGAGCCCATCAGATTTTTCTGTCTGCAGAGCTTTTCCCTCCAGATCCTCTCTGGGCACCATTTCCCGTGGCAAGAGGGTTCATTGCCCTGCTGTGTGCTCAGGAGATGTGTCCCTACTGCACTGAGGGATGAGGGACCATCAGTAAGCACTCCCTGCCCCAGGAACGCTGCTAGGGCTGCAGCTGGCAGGGAGCTGCTTTTCCACCTCCACACTGTAACACTTGTCACTCTGAATGCAGTTACTTGTTTTCCAGCAGTGTCCATACCTCTGCTGTGTCCTAGGTGTCCCCTTTGGGTGGAAATGTTCTGTGATTCTGTGACATAACTGTGAGCTGAGCTCCTGTGAGCCTTTAGCTGGAAGGCACAGGAAGCACTACAAGGGCAATAATTAGACAGTACACAAAGAGGCTAAATTTATCAATTTCAAGTTTCTCCTCTGCTGTCAGTGTGAAAGGAATTGCCTTGTGTGAGCGAGTGCAGGGAGACAGGAGAGCCTGGCTGCTGCATGTGGCACAGATGTTGCAGTATGTGCAGTGTGGCCAGGACTGGGGCAGCCTTGCACTGCCTGCCCATCCCAGTCCAGGGGGGCATGGTGCTGCTGGAAGGGAAGGGGCTCCTCCAGGGAAGGGGAATTGCAGCAGGGATTTGTCTGTGTGTGTGTGCACAGATGTGCACTGCTGGAGGCGTCCACAGGGATTTATCAAATGCAGAATGAGAATTGATTGCCAGGGTTCTGGGAGCTTTTCATTTAAATCTGCCTTCATTCAGAGAAGGATTTTGCATCACAAGTGACTATGGGGATCGGAGGTCAGCATATTGATTGGGGCTGGCTTCAAGTCCCTTGTGAATCACCTGGAAAAAGCCACAGTATCTGTCATTTCTGCCAGACACCCAGTTTTAAAACCAAATTTAGTGAGCCAGGTGAAGCAACATTGTAGTTCCAAACATTCCCAGATACTGGGCTGCTGCCTGGGATTTTGGAGCAAACCTGGACATTGGTTGGCAGGGGCTGCACGAAGCTTCTGGTGTGACTCGCTTGGCCACTGTCAGTGTCATGCATGCCACTGGCTTTATCCTAGTTTTTTGTGAAATGGGGAAACAAACCCTGCCACTGAAGTTCTGTGGTCACAGGGTGAAGTTACATTTGCTGGACATAATGTGGCAGTGTCTTTTCCTGATGGAATAATGAGAGCTGTGCACTGTAATTTATTCATGGTTCTTTTTTGTACAGATAAACCACTCTCTCCCAAAGCATTAAAAGGGCTAGAAAACACTCAGCTGACAAAGAACTATTACCCTGTGGTAAGTTTTAAAGCGCTGATCATATATTTTAATAAGTACCATGTTATTAATCTTCTAGCTCCTTCTCTAGAAATCATTGAAGCAATTTGTAACAATTGGGGATGTGACTCTGTTTAAATGCAGCTGTTTCCATTCCCTTGATTTAAGGCCTTTGAGACAGCCACAAATGGAAGTGGCTGCAAGATGTCAAAAGTAGAGACTTGAAGTAGGCAACTGAGATAATTAAGGAGAGGTGGCAGCTTTCAGATCAGTGAAGGGGGATAAGGCACAGCATTTCCTGTTAATAAGGGTGGGGAGAAAATGTCACGGTGTAAGCAAGCCAGATGAGGATTCTGGCCCTTCTCTTGGGTTTGGCTAGAGATGTTACACCCCAAGGTGCCTGTCCTGTGACTCTGCCAGCAGCTGCAGCCTTGGAGAATGGGCAGCTGCCACAGCTCATGGCCTGGCTTTGTAACTGGCCTTGGCTTTGGAACAGGTTCACAGCCTGCCAGGCCATGAATTGCTGCTGCAGAGGGGGTGGGGAAACATCCCCTGCTTTACCTACTGTTGCCAGAGCGAGGAGGTCTGGCAGAGCAGGGGCAATTACCTTCCCCCTGTGTCCAGGCTGTGGTGTGAGAGTGAGGGTGCCTTGTGAGCATCCCTGGCTCTCAGTGCTGGAGCTTAATCCTGCTCATCAGTATGTCTAAATATATCTCAAGCAAAGCAAAGCAGAAGCAGTATGTCCAGGGAGCTGGAAACCACCTCCACTGTCTCCAGAGCTTATCCACGCTGAGAAACTGGAGTGTGCAGGCACTGGGTTTGCCTGCTGTGTGGCCAGAGACAAACCAGCTGCTGAGATGGATTAGCAGGACCAAACCCAGATCAGTACATGCCTGAAGTGGCAAATGAGGTGTGCCCTGGCTTGATCTACCACAGAAGCCATCCTTGGTGAGCCTTTAACACCTGCTTTCCAGGCCTCCCCAAGTTTGCAAAGTAAAATCTCAATATTTGACCACCAGGACTTTCCTGAGTGTTCTGGATTCTGCATTAAGAAATGTAATTTCTGGACTTAAAAGACACTTCCATGCTTTTCCAGACTTGGAAGCTGATGTCATGTTCTTTTGACTAATTTGCTAGTACAAAGATCTTTTCTCAGTGCTCTGTCTCTCACCCTAGGTGTTGCAAAATATTCTGGAAACAGAACGAGATTATGCGAAGGAACTGCAGTCACTTCTGGGAACTTACTTAAGACCCCTCCAGTCTTATGATAAGTAAGATATAAGGGCATCTGAGGTGGAGGGAACACTGTGGGAGCCTTGGGGTATGATGGACAGAGGGCACCTGGACATTGGACATTTGGACATTGTCCAGTCAGGAGAGATGGGACAGTGGTATCCCAAGGCCTCTGTATTTCTGTCACTTCTCCCTTCCCAAAGTCTTCATGTGGGAAAATTTTTTGTGCTCTCAGCCCTGTAGGCCTAAATGAGGATGGTATGAGGGTGACTCTTAGGATGACAGAAACAGGCACATTAGCTTTGGAAACATCCAACCTCACTCAAGGAACAAAGAAGCCCCTATTTGTAGGATCCTCCTCCCATAGGGAAACCCACGGCATGAATCCCTGAAGACAAAATTCTGTGTCAGTGCATGCACCTCCCTCCCCACCTCTGGCTGAAATCCTATCTGTCTGTGTCTATTAGACAGCTAAAGGTCTGAGAAGATTAGTGGGATTAAGTGATTAAAATCCAATTAAGATAATCCTTGGCAGCAGCAGTCTTCTCCAGGAGACTGTGGTCTGTGGCTCTTAGATCATGAGTTCTGTGTTCTGTCCGATACTGTATCTGGGGAAGGAGAAATGTTTGTGTCTTTTTGGGAGGGCTGTTGATGAATAAAAACGGGGTGCTCCTGAGAGCAGCTTCTGTTTGATGGTGACTGGCCATGTGGCTCTTGTAGGCTCAGCGCTGGGGACGTCGTGGCACTGCTGGGAAACATGGAAGAAATCTCTGCTTTTCAGCAAACACTGAACCAGGCCTTGGAAGAAGTTGCAAAGTAAGTTTGTGCCATAGCACTGAGGTTGCTCAGCTTTTCAACTGTAGCTAAAAATAATAGAAAGACATGTTCATTAATGTTCCTCCTGGCTGCTGTCTCAGACTTGTTAAATATAGAAGAAAATAACAGGACTGAGGAGAGGTGGCAGGCAGTGCTTTGGCAGGAGGGAAGGTAGAAGGTTCTCTGAAATTGCTGGTGTTAAGGCATCTGCTGAATGAGTGTCACTAGACCTGACACAAAAGTGTGCCTAACCCAAAGAAGCAGACACATGCAGGGTGGGAGATCTGGCAGGCATGAAGATGGGAATTGCCAGGGAGCAAAGAGCAAATTATTAGAGGTGATAATTTCCTGCAGGGAGGCTGACAGACATGTTTAGCCTTAAGGGCTAAAAGAGGTGGGGAAAGACTGAATATTGGGAATATATTCAGGCCGTGGCTTCTCCTTCTTTCTCCATCTTTTCATATTCATGGGCAGCCCAGAGAGTGGGACCCGGCCTGCACTGCCCCTAGTGCCAGCACGTCCAGCTCCTCATCATCCCAGCTGTAGCTCTGCTGGTGATACATATCAGGTTGAGTCACGGGTTGTCTGAGGCTGATAATGGGCTGTGATGCTCACTGTCTGCACCACAGGAGCCCAGACCCACCTGAGGGTCCCCCTCTTCCTCCTCCCCTGGTGGCAGGTGTGGGTATTTTGCTCAGTGCTGCAGTTCTGAGGTGACCTGGGAACTTCCCTGAGCGGTGGGCAGTTCCTGGGCAGGTCGCTGAGCGTGCTGTAGGTGCAGGGTGCAGATGCAGAGGCTGACCAAGGCTGCTGTTGGTGTCTGCAGGCTCCCTGAGCACCAGCAGCGTGTGGGAGGCTGTTTCATGAGCCTGATGGCGCAGTGCCGCTCCCTGTACCTGACCTACTGTGCCAACCACCCCTCAGCAGTGCATGTCCTCACACAGCACAGGTGAGTGATGGAGGAGACTCAGACTCCTTTAAAAAGTTAACTTTTGTTATTCATGCTTGGCCTGGCATGGCTGTGGACCCGTGTTCTGGCCATAGGGCAAGGCTATTTCCTGCTGTGGGGGCTTTGGGCTTTTCAGCTTCAGCATGAAGACAACTCACACTGCTCGTGTTCAGAGCTGATCTCACGGGTCCTTCTTGCACCTCCAGGCCTCCCACCGTGGGTCAAACAGGCAGCCTCAGCTCTGGCAATAGTATCTTCTGTGGCTGTTACTTGCTAAAGGACACAGCTGCTGTTTCAGACCCACTGCTCAAGTGCTCACACAGTGACAAATGGGAGGGTGTTTCCCTGTGGCACCATGGTGGGGGCATATCGCTGCAGAAGGAGGGTGGTCAGTGAGTCACCCAGTTACCCAGTTTATTCATTGAGCTTCTATTCAACCAAATGGTTGATTTTCAGGGTCACTGGTAGATAACATTAATAACATCTTTCTTCAACGTGGGCCACATTAATAGACACTTGAATTTGTGTGATGTCCTGCTGAAAAGTGTGCCAAGCCAAGATGCTACCTCTGTGTCATTCCTAATGCAGGTTAGCTGTCCTCCTTGCAACGATGGGAAAGCCAGGACCACATCCAGAGTGTTTAAGTCTTCCCATTATGCAATGGGAACTCACAATGTATTTACTTACCTGCTGAAATCCAGCTTTAATTCAGTGTAACAATAAGCCTGGCTCCAGCAAATTACTCTTTCATGTGATTCCTCAGTCTTACCCCTTTTAATAAATCAACCAAAGAATCAGCTTTGGCAAATATGCTGACACACAGAAGCCATCTTCTCTGGAGAAATGTACATGCAAACACCTGCATCACAGCTCCCAGCAGGGTCCCAGTGCATTGCTGCAGTTTCCTCCAGCACAGCACCAGCCCGTGCAACCCTCACCCCTGTCCCCCTCTCCCCATCCACCAGATACCTGGCCCTGTGCCACCTTGCTGTGCTGGGGGCCCAGCTGGGGGACCAGTGTGCTCCGGGGGCTGTGCATTCCAGTACCTGTGCGTGTCAGCTCCTGTGGCCACACAGCATCCTCTCCTGCTTTCCAGGGGAGAAGGGTCCTGCTTGGCTACAAGCTCCCTGCCTGCTCCATGCAGTTGGTGGTGGGTTGAGGGTGCTCAGAGGGGAGCTCGCGCTGCCTTTAAAGACTCAGAGCAGAGCCCTGACCATCAGGAGAGCATGGGAGGCAGCAGAACACAGCCCCCAGCTCCGAGAGCCCTCATTGTTGTTGTCTCTTTTTATAGTGATGAGCTGGAGAAGTTCATGGAGAGCCAGGGTGCGGCCAGCCCAGGCATTCTCATCCTGACCACAAGCCTCAGCAAACCCTTCCTGAGGCTGGATAAATATGTGACACTGCTGCAGGAGCTGGAGAGGCACATGGAGGTAGGTGGGGCACATGTGGGGCTGCTGGGCAGGCTCTGCCCCTTGATGCTGCCAGAGCTGCTCCCTGAGCTTCAAAAGACACCTCTGCTTCTTGTATCTGAGCATCCTGTGGCTAAAAGTACTTACCACATCTCTAGGGACGTGTCCCATGTCCCCCAGGCATTATCCACCTTTCAGATTACAAGTGAGAAACTGGTGGAAGAGTCTGAGGAATGTGGAAATGCATTGCCTGCTCTTCACCCCAGCCCTTCCTCAAAGATGGGCCATTTCCAGCACAAGTGAAAGCAGAGCCTAGGGTCGGGCTGCAGCTGCTGTTTATTTGCACAGCCGAGAATAAATCTGTGTTTTTGTTATCATTTGATGAGATCCCAAAGCTGGCCACACTCCTGTGGCTCGCAGGCACATTCCTGCCCCTTGCCCCAGGGTTGTGCTCTGGGTGGAGGCAGAGCTGCACAGACAGCCGTGGGTCTGGCAGCCAGCACAGACACGGGGGTGGAGAGCCAGTCCCTGGGAGCAGGGAGAGCAGCCAGGGGCACAGAGATTTCCATGGCAAGAAGCAGGTCTGCTTCAGGACATTTCTTGCCCCAGGGACTGTAGAGATCTCTGCTGTTGGAGCTCTGCTACTCACTGCTGGTGCACACCAGCTGCAGGAAGGCAAAACTTAGGGGTGGGGCAAGAGGCTGAAGAAAACAGAAGTAACAGACTGTTTTTAAGCAAGTTTTCTTTTTTCCCCCTCATCCAGTTTTAATTACCAGTTAATTCAACACACTTATCCATGACTTACACTCAAGCTAAAGGATTAAAACTTCTATGCTTGAGCCAGGGATACTCCTGCACAGGAGAGGGCATGAGAGCCTGCAGGGTAGGCACACTCCAGACCTACCTGTACCCTCTCACCTGGCTGAGCTGGGCTGCAGGGACTGAGCTGAGCCTGGCTGCAGCCACCAAGCCCCTGCAGGGATAATGTGCTCTTTGCCTGCTCTCTGCAGGCAATTCAGCAGTGGATTTAGGGACACACATGTCACCTATTTCTTAGTTTCTAAGCTGAGTGTGGGAGTTTTGTTGCTGAATCAGTAGGGCTGAGGTTTAAGCTGTGATGCTGTGGGAAGAGGATGGCTGTGTGCAGTGTGGATGTACACCACAGCATTCCCTGCACTGCTGCACAGCTGCTGAGGGGGCAGGTGTGTTCAGGGCAGCCACTCCACATTCCAGATGAGCAATCCCAGGCTGCAGGGACAGCTCCAGCCCAACCTAGACACCTTATGATTTGCTTGGCATGAGGACTTGGTGGTGAGGAGCAGGGCCCTAGATCCAGGAGAAAATTCTGGGAGAGTACTGTAGCATACAGCTGGGCCACTTCACACTCATTAAATGGTATCAGTTAATTGCATAGCTGCCTTTAGCCATGCCATGGTGAAGTGGATGGTGGGGAAGGGACCTGGGGGACTTGGACCTCCTCCTGAAGCCCATGCTGCCTGTCTCCTCAGCCCTGAGTGTGCTGGGACTGTGGGGGATGCTCGGGGTGGGTGCTGCTGCTGCTGATGGCTGAGACGTTTGTTCTCCCTGCACTAGGAGGCGCATGCAGATCATGAAGACGTTTTGAAAGCCATCACATCCTTCAAGTCCCTTGTGGTAGGTAGCAATTCTTAAAATAGAACACTCCATTTCAAGTTTGCATTTCTTGAAGAATGAGTCAAGCCTGACATTTGTCTCCTCATTAGGAAAAAAGGTCTTTTGGAATGGAAAAGATGGGTTACAAAGAAACTTAATTTCACATTTCAAGCCTAGAACTTTTCCTCTGGCTGCAGCAAGTGCACGCTGGCTCTGTGGTCCCAGAGCAGAGATGGTGGATCTCCAAGTTTCTCCTCTATTACTGAAAGCCGCGTGTGGACCGTGGTGGCAGCAGGGTCCCTTTCATCTCCTGTTGCCTCCATTCCCTAATCATTTGCCACCTGAAACTAGACCACCCCTTGCTCATTGAGGGAGAGGCTGGCACGGCTGTGACTGACCCAGGTGCTGGTGCCCATGGGAAGTTCCCCTCTGAGCCCATGGAGTAACTCTTGGTTTTGCTGAGGTTTGCTGCACAGGCATCAGGAGGCTTGGACCACATTGCAGTAATTTGTGGCTCCATGGCCATCGATGGGGAGCAGAGAGAAGGGATGAGTCAGAGATAACAAACCCATTTCTGTGAACTCTGTCACCTGCACCCCTCAAAGTCCTGCTGCACTGAGATGAAATAGAGGGGGAAAAGCCATCCGTGTGCACAAAGGTTTTACCTGGAAAAGCTTTTTTCAGTTATTTGAAAAGTTCTAGTGTCTCTTGCTTTGTAGCCACAGAGAACCTTTCACTATAAGCACTCCAGATAGGGTCCAGCTTCCTTCCTTTAGCACAACAGATGTCACACATATGTGACAGATGCAGGAGTTGAGCAGTACAGATAAAAGATGGGGAGGAGAAAGTTCACAGAAAACAGGAAAGGGCAATCATGTCACATTTGCTTAGAAACTCAGCAGCCTTTCCATTTATTCTGGAAGCTTATATAGCTTATAGCTCATTTAAATGACAAGGTGTCACTGATCTTTAGGAAATCTCGTAAGTGCTGGATGGTTTTACTTGAAATGTGTACTTGGGTGATGAGTAATTTAATGTCATTATGACACAACTAAAGAGGTTCAGTGTGGATTTGAGGTTAGACTGGCAGAGGTGCCCCTTGTGATGGGCATGTGATCCCATTTATAGGAGCAGGAAGGCTCCTGAGCAAAGGCAGGGAGGGGCCAAGGAGCCACTGTGATTGACAGCAGTGCCTCTGCACAGACTGTCATCAACTCCTGTGGATTCTATTTGGATTTTTATCCTGGGAACATTGGATTTGGACACTTGGGGAGCCATCAAAACGTACAACAGTTGTAGAACCAGAGTAAACCCCCACAGTTTGGTTTAAATGTGTGTGGTTTTAAACTACACCCCGTGCAGCCTCTCTCTTTGAAGAGCTGGATAGTCAATGAATTGGAAAGGAGGAAAATCTCTGTCAGAAAAAGGGGTTTGGGAAAAAACAAGCAGTTGGTAAAAACAGCCCTGGTTTGGCTTTGCAGAAATTTTCCCTGTTGTCAGACGGGTCAGTTAAAGAAAGTATTGCTTGGATTTGCAGGACTCTTTTTTCAGTCAGCATTATCCTCTCTTGCTGAGAGCTGATGAGAGACTGGTCACTCCCTGGAGCTTCTCCAGTCCCCAGCTGCCCAGCAGTGGTGCAGTCTTTTCAATTACAGCACTTTCAGAAGATTCTTCTTTGTGCTAATCTACAGCACCACCCCGTCCTGCTTTTGGGTTCCCAGATTTTGGTTAGAAAATATCCACCCATCTGCCTTGTGGGGACTTTGCAGTGCTACAAGTTCAGCTCTGCTCTTTAGACAAAATGGGCAAAATCCCTCTAAGCAGTAACAAAATTAGAGAAATTTAACTGTGCAGCTGTCTTGGTTTGGAAATTGTGACCCTGAACTCTCAGAGGTAGGGCTGGTTTGGAAAGAAAAGTTTGCTCAGTGCAGTTTGCAATTTCCCTGACATTTGAATGTAATCATTACTTCATAAATCACTAGGATGTGATTTTTTTAACCAACTTTATGTAATGAGGCCAAAGCAGGCTCTCCTGATTGGTGACATGACCATCCCTGAGCCCACAGGGCTGTGTGAGTGTTGCTGGTGACGCTGGGATGGTTTGGGGTGGCTCCTGCCCTTCAGCTAACAAAGCTCTGCCCTGATTCCCAGTCGCAATGCCAGGAGCTGAGGAAGAGGAAACAACTGGAGCTGCAAATCCTTTCTGAATCCATCCAGCGCTGGGAAGGGGAGGACATCAAAATGCTGGGGAACGTCATCTACATGTCCCAGGTTATGGTGCAGTCTGGGGGAAGCGAGGTGAGTGTGGTGTTCCTTCTGCTGGCTCAACACCTCGTGTCTGAATACCCTGGCTCCCGGGTGAGTGATGCCAGGAGGCAGCTCCTGTCCTTCCAGGCCACAAACTGATGACAAATAATGCTGATAAATAATTTTACCTTGGGAAGAGCTGTGCAATGGGACTGCACATCTTTGGAGTGAGTCAGGCACCCCACAGGCTTAGCTTCAGGCCTTTGGTGACACACTTTTCAAAAAAAGAGGTATCTCTGTGTCATATAGCACATTAATTTCCCTCTTTCTCCCCTGTGACTTACTCTGAGAAATGAGAGTGACTAGAAAATGTCCTATGTGCAGCACAGGGGCTGCTCTGACACCTCGCCCCAGAGCTGACTGTGCTTTGGGGCTAACTGGAGTGATTCTTGTGCTGCTGGTCCTGGTGCATCGCACCAGTGCCTGACACAGACCCTCCCCGTGGTGCTAAAGCCATGTGTGCTGCGTGCTCAGTGTGGGAAAGCACCTGTTAGCACTGAATTGCTTGCTGTAGCAAGTTTTCCCTGGGAAGGCAAGACCTGTGAAAGAAACCCGTGCAGCATCTAGTCCCAAAAGCCTTTCTTGTTTGGGACGTGGGATGCTGGGGGCCATGAGGCCTTCTGAGGCACTCTGCAATGATTGGAACAGGATTAGCAGGATGCAGACAAAAATCTAGGCAGGGAAAACTGGTACATAAATGAGATGCTGTAAGGAAAAAAAAAAGCCAGAATAGTTGGTTTGGGGCTGATCTCACAGGCTGTGACTCCAGTTGCAGCAGGTTCAGTTTGCTAGAGGCAGGTGCTTGTGATGCATTGCAGACTGGACTAACCTAAATTCTTATCCCCCAGGAGAAAGAGGAGCGGTATTTCTTGTTATTTTCCAACGTTTTGCTGATGCTGTCTGCAAGCCCACGGATGAGTGGGTTCATCTATCAGGTAGGCATGCTTAGTTTGAAGTTGCAAGGCCTTTGGTGTAAAAAAGCAAATCAGATCGTTCTTATCAAATCCAAGTCCTCTGTATCCTTCACACTCCCTGTTGTGATGCAAACGCCCCAGGCTGGGGACCAGGACTTGGCTTTACCATGTGCCAGGATAGTCAATGCCTTTGTCCTGATAATCGGTTAAGCAGCATTTGGTAAATGAATGCTGTCAAATTTAAAAAAAAAAAAAAAACAAAAAACAAAAGGAAAAACCTCAAAACCTGTTGTACCTGCTGCTCTTGAGAGTGGGGGGTGTGTGTAAGGTGTCCTGACTTAGCTGTAGGGTTTTGACCAGCCAGCTGGCTCTCAGTTTTGTGCCATCTCAGGAAAATATGTATAAAGCCCACTGCAAAGAGCATAAAGATTCCACTCCTGAGATATTATGTATAACTCTGCATTTCTTGTGTTTTACCGTTGTCCATACCATCCCATGGCTGTTGAGAGCTTGGCTTTTCTCCAGCTGTCTGAAACCATCAATACTGCCAGGAAAAGCATGCTCTTGTTTTGATGTGTCATTTATCATAGCAAGGGAGATCAGAAAGATTTGGGAAATATTTGGCTGCTTTTCTGGCTTGACCCATCAGTGGGAGTAAGGTGAGCAGGCAGTTCAGCAGGCAAATTAGAGGGATGGAGAGGGTTTTCAGAAAAAGCCAGGGGAAATTGATCCTTCTGACTTGACAGTAGAAAAGGTTTGCACTGAACGAAGGGAAAGGGCGCAGATGAGGCAGGGATGACTCAGTTGTCATGGGAGCCTCATCTCCGGGGTTTGACCTAGTTGTGCAGGGAAATCTGGATCCGTACATTAAAGGAGACTCTTCATGCAGTCTGAAGCCTTCACAAATTAATTTTAAATGGCGATTTCCAAAGAGAAAGGAATCAGCAGAAACGAGCAGAACAACACCTGCAGACACTGACTGCTCTTCAATTCTCCCAGGGAAAGCTGCCTTTGACAGGACTGACACTGACAAAGCTGGAAGATGCCGAAGGGAATGAGCACATGTTTGAAATCACAGGTCAGTGGGGCCCTCTGCCTGGGGCAGTCCTCCCAGTGCAAACAACAGTTGCCACTGGAAGTACTGGTCCTTCCCCTTAAGCCCCCACCATGATCTTCCTCCTGCTCTTTTACCATGTGTTGTCTGAGTGTCTGAGCACCTCTGTCCTGCTTGAGGCAGTCTCCTCCAAGTGCCCTGGAGCTCTGCCTCTGGCTGCCATTGGAGGCCATAGTGTTTTGTATGGGACAAATCTCTTGTCCCAGTAGCACAGCTCTGCACTGGTGGGCCCTGTCTGCATCCAGGAGCCATCCCATGTAGCTCTGAGTACTTAATTTATTGACAGTTTAATGGTCCTGGTCAGCAGGGAGCTTTCATCCCTTTTTCCCCTTCACTTTATCTCATTACTTGTGGGTATACACAGTCATTTCATGCTCAGTGCCTGGGCTGCAGTGCAGCTGTTTGCACCGGTGGTGTTTGGTGTCAGGATCCTGTTAATTGTGGAAATGTTGTGTTTAATGACTTTCAACATTAAGTAATCCTCACATATTCATCTCACCAGTTCCCCTAGCATTTCTTGCAGCTCCCACACTGTCAATGGTTGCCTGGAGCAGGATGGGCAGTCACATCATCCTTGTAGATGAGATGCTTAGGGTCATGGTTTAGTGGTGCACCTTGCAGCGCTGGGTTAATGGTTGGACTCGATGATCCTAGGTGTCTTTTCCAACCTTAATGACTCCATGATTCTATCTTTGCCCTGGCCTTTTTGGAGCCATGGGACTGTGCAAACCGAGGAGCCATTTCCTGCTGTGCCGAGCTGATCTCGCCCTGTGTTTCCTCCCGAGCCTCCACCACTTGCTAAAGACAGTTATTGACCCCTCTGCCACAGGGAACATGATGGAGCGGATCACCGTGTCCTGCAGCACCAGCCAGGACTTGCAGGAATGGCTTGACCACTTGCAGAGGCTGACCAAAGGGACATGCAGCACTGTCTCCAAGACACAGTCCTGGAGCCCTCACTCGGTAGGTGTCACCTCCTGGCCTCTGCTGCCTGGCTTCCTCACTGCTGCCTGAGCTCTCTGTTTCAGCAGCACCCTGCCACTGAGGGAACATGACAGCTGTAAGACACATCCTGCAGTCTGCTCTGTCACCATGTTGTGCTTGTACCATGTATCCTGCCCTATTTTTGGTGCAACTTAGCTGTCTCAGTATCTTAACACTTGTCCGTCCCCTCTGCTTCTCTGCCCTGTTTGGTGGTTAACAGTCTTGGTTTGCTTCTCATCTATTTTCTCAGACATTTAGTTCAGCTGGGCAGATCCGTGGGCCTCTGGAACCCCCCAAAATCCTCAAGCCCTGGAGTTTGAGCTGCCTCCGTCCTGCTCCTCCACTCAGACCATCAGCAGCACTGAGTTACAAAGAGGTAATAATCCCACCTGCCTGTCCAGGACCCTGATTTCCCTAGACCTTGTGTCCAGGTTTTGTATCCCACAACAACGGCACAGAAGTGCAGGTTCTTGGGCATGTTGAGAGCAATGACTCTGCCAGTTTGGTGCCAGTCCTGCAATGGATGTTGGTCGCTGTGCCAGGCCTTGTGCTGCACAGGACTCCCGAGTCCGTGTGTTTGCAGACTGGATGTTTGCTGTTGGCTGCCGTAGCCAGCACCCTCAGCTGCTGGATGTCACCGCTGCCACATCTGGGTGTCCCACTGAGCCCTGTCCTTTGGCAGTGCCATGGTGGAGCTGCCTCCTCTCCTCCTTCCTGCCTTGGTCTGAGCTTGGACGGGGGCGTGCTCCGTGCTGGAATGTGTTCCAGCTGTGGCAGCAGCTCAGTGGAACAGGACTGAGAAGCAAGAGTGCACCACGAGGAAGAGGCAAAATGCCTGCCCATGTTTCTTGTGTCTTCCACCCTGTTTTGGTGGTTGGAGCAGGATGTGGGGCTTGACCCTCCTTTGCCACCCTCCCGAGTGTTTCACAGCAAGGTCCTGCTGGAAGGCAGCAGCCAAGGGATGGCTTCACCTGCAGGAATCCCAGCCTGGGAGCTGGGAGGTGGTGTGGGAAAACCCAAAGCACAGCCTAGCTCTGTTGTCACCCTGCACCATAACTGTAGTGCTCTCCTTCCGTACCTCATGTTAAATTTTTGGAATTACTCACCAGTACCTCAGGTAACGTTCCCCTTGTTGAGTGAGCACTCTGGATCTGAGTCAGCAGCCTAACTTGGTACAGCAGCCCTGGGAGTGTTTCTGCCCCAGTGGGGATGGGGACAGGGAGGGGGCTTGGACCCTCTCAGCCCTCCCAGCACTTAGGGATGGAGAGGCTGGCAGGACTGTGAGTCTGCTGCTCCAGGTAGAGATTTTAAGTAGCATCACTGCATCTTGTTGCATTTATTTCTTAGAATTTGTAAAGTAACACGTTTCAGTTTGGGAATTAAATTGTTTAAATACCAACTGAGCAGACTGAAAATGACCCATAATCTTTGCATGTTCCAAATTCCTGATGGAGGCTAAACCGTTTCTTGCTTGCATGGTGAATGCAAAATACAGGTAGAGGTCTGAGGTAGAAGAGAAATTTTTCTGTGGGAAAAACCACAGATTGAGTGATATCATTAGTACCACCATCCCTTGCAGTTTCTTGTGTGCTGCCACTCAAAGCAGGAGTTAAACTCTCTGTGTCGAAACCAGGGGAGAGGTTTTTGCCACAGAGGCCTAGCCCTCAGTGAGTCCCAAGGGACAGATGCTGGATGGCATCCTGCAAGGTGTCATAGGACCAAAACTGTGCCTTCCATGGGAACAAGCTGTGCTGAGCGTGTCAGTACAAACACAAAGGCCAACGTGTGCAGCAGCACGGGGCAGGCACAGCCTGGTGCTCAGTCCAGCCTGAGCCTGGGGAGACACTCAGGGCTACAGGCCTGCGATGACAGATGGGAAGTAAGTCTGGTTGTTGGCCCAGGCAGATCCACATCTGTCTCATCTCTCCCTCTGGGATGCTTAATCACCAAACAGAATCTCTCTTTCACTGTATTTTAGTTTTTTAATGTCAAGTAGAGCACAAAATAAGCCATGCTGACAGCTCCATGCAAGTACCTTCCTATAATGAAGATATAATGAAGGAATACAGATTTCAAAGGTTACTTGCAGGGAAGCGAGTGGGACAGTTTGATTAAAAGAGCAGAGGTTTTTAGACATCCAGTGGTACTTCACTTGTCTCCTCATAGTGTAGGATGGGATGGCACAGTCTTGTACACTTCCTTGTACCCAGCTGTGCTCAGGAAACCTCAGACCCTGCTTGTGTACGGCACCTCATTCTTGTTATTTCCATTGAAATTGGGTCATTTTTCCTGTTCTGTTTCCAGTAATCATTTGAAATGACAGAACAGGTAAGTTCTGTGGGTAAAGTGCTGTGTCTGGATTCAGTTTAGCAAAGGGAAAAAGATTTACAGATCATTTCTTCTACTACTTTTTGTTTTTTAACTGGCTGCTTTGCATGAGGTGAAGGCTTTGTAACATCAGGGTTCAGGAGTTTGCTGGGCAGACCTGCAGGGGAGCCTAGTGGCTCCCTGGATCCAGCATCCCAGGGCTGGGATCCAGGGATGGGATCCTCTACGAGGGGTGCAGGGAGCTCCCCGACCCTGCCAGTGGAGCAGCGAGGGGTTGCAGTGCTGCTGCCTGACATGGTCAGGTCTTCAGCGAGGAGGGAAGGTCCCCTTTGAGAAGATGGAGTCCTAGGAGATTGTCACCAGGGTGGGCAGAGCATCCTGGCATCCCGGCTGGGTTGGGGCCCTTATGAGTGGTGTTGAGCACAGACCCTGAGTGCTCCCTGGGGCTTGGAGGGGCCCAGGCACATGGGGCTCCTGCAGTTGTAAGTGCCAGTTTAGGCAACCAGCAGCCACAGACAGCCACTACTAACCGAGGAGGCACGTTCTCTGTGTGTTTAGGGTGTATTAATGCCCATTCACCCTGCATCTCACATGTAAATTTTCAGTTTTGCATGACAAGGTGCTCCTTTGCATGTTGATAGTGCTTTAAAACCAGTACAGAGGGTGTGCTGCATTAATCACAGGACTAACATTGAAATGTGGTTTAGAATTATGGATTTAATGGGCTTGATGATAAAAATCATTAGTCTCACACTCATCTTCTCTTTCTTTGCATATTCATTGTAGAGGATGTCTTATATCTTAAAGGTAAGGGTAGATCCATCTCTTTGGCTTGTCGTGGCACAGAATGCTTGTTCCTGTTAATGCTTCTTGTGCTTGCATGACCCTAATTGTGCCTCATTGTATCAGGAAGTTGTTGTCAGAGTCAGTAACAACTGGCAAATATATTTTGAGATAACTCTCAGAAAGGATTTAGTGTTACAGTTCTTAACCCTCCTGGCATGCCTCTGCTTTAAATCCTTATTGCATGTAACCTACTAATACAGTCATTCTCTCCAAATCAGCAAGACTTTTAACTGAGTGAAGGAGTTAAAAACTTGTGTTTCTTATTCATGGAGTCATAGCAAACAGTACATTTGTGTGTTTGTCTGTTCTCTGTGTATATGTGTGTGGGATTTATACTCTCAAATTGTGGGAATTCAGAAGCAGAGCTATTTGCCAACTCTTTTATATTAGAAATCAAGTCAGTGAAGTAAACCATATTTCAGGGTTTTCTAGCACAGACCACAGAGTTGGTAAGCAGACTAAAAGTGCTATGAATGTATTTGAATTCTTTGGCCAAAGGATTTTAGAGAAGAGCTGAATCTACTAGAGGAGCCTGTCCTGGCCCAAACCTGCAGATGCAATTCCCACTGCTGTTCCAGGGAGCAGTGGTCACAACTGGTAAAGTGAGGGGCAAGAACGATCATTTTCCCCAACTTTGTCATTGTCTGCTTTGTAGCTCTCTAACGTGTTGTGTGTAGCATGGGTAGCTGCACCCAGCTGTGCTGCTCCTCTGTTCCAGCTGCCTTTGGGTCTGGTTAAACACAAGAGTCTCTTTCTCTGTAGGATTCCAGCAAAAGTCCAAAAACAATGAAGAAGTTTCTTCCAAAAAGGAAAACTGAGAGAAAACCATCTGATGAAGAGTTTGTTATTCGGAAAAGTAAGTGTTGCCCAGAGATGCTTTGGCTGCCCCGTCCCTGGAAGTGTTCAAGGCCAGGTGGGATGGGGCTTGGAGCAACCTGGGATAGTGGAAGGTGTTAGGTGTTTGTGGCTTGGTGCCACAAAGGCCAGAAAATGTAAAGGACCTCAAAACAGATAGGCCAAAGTGCCAGAGACAGTTAGCCAAAGAAACAGCATCATCTTTTAAGGGACTTGGGAGCAAAGACTGGGAGAGACAAGGCCAGAGTACCTTGCTTTCTGTGCCTGCTGTTGTTTGCAATGTTTTACAGGCACTGCTGCGCTGGAGGAGGATGCACAGATCCTGAAGGTGATTGAGGCATACTGTACTGGGGCAGGCTTCCAGCAAGCTCTCAGCTCAGGTGGGCACACAACCACATTATTTAGCTCCTACTCTGCCCACAACACTGATAACCCCTTTGGGAAAAAAACAGGTGTTGCATCATACAGCAGTGAGACTCATGCTAGGAAACTGTAGTGTTCAATCTTCGAGATAAGGAAGCTTTATCTACCTAGTGGTTTAGTTGCCATTGTTTTTCTTCTAAGCACAGAGAATGAAGCCAGTAGGAGGGCAGAGACACTGCTATTTCACTAGTATAACCTGATGATAATCTCAGGCTGCTTATAGGAAAGGAAGCATGAATATTATCTCTCAATCAGCTGCATGTTTAAGAGCAACCTGCTTCATAAGAACCTATCTATCATCTTTAAGTCTGGAAATGTAACTATTTATCATTGCTGGTGAGATGTCAGCCAATTCAATCACTGAACTGTCAAATAATGGTACATAGAGAAAGGGGAGGCCATGGTTCCTTGGGGAGCTCTTGACCCCAGTCAAATAGTTTCATTTATAAGTCATGAGGTAACTTTAAATGCAATGAGTACTCTTGAAAATTTTCCACTTGCTGCTGTAGCTCTGGGTTAGTGGGATGTAGCTGACATCTCCAGCCTGCCCGAGGCTGATGGTGGAGCAGGAAGGATGAGAGCTTCTGTCTCTGGTGTAGCATGGGCACCAGGGAAG
Organism: Nicator chloris; assembly: GCA_013400495.1. Taxonomy (NCBI): domain Eukaryota; kingdom Metazoa; phylum Chordata; class Aves; order Passeriformes; family Pycnonotidae; genus Nicator; species Nicator chloris. The sequence continues at coordinate 55,939 of WAAE01012611.1, read as the reverse complement.
ATCACCCCTTTTTCTCCCTCATGAATAATTCTTGTACACAGGCTCCCGCAAAGACTCTATCCCCCAAGTCCTTCTTCCTGAGGAAGAGAAAATCATCATAGAGGAAACACGAAGCAATGGCCAGACAGTCATGGAGGAGAAGTAAGTGTGGCTGCTCTGCCCTTGCAGATCCATCCCTGTGTCACGTTCTGGCAGGGCATTAAAAACCAGTGCCCTCTCCTTCTGTGTCTCCAGAGAGGAGCAGGCCTAGTGTCTTTGCCCTTAGTTCTGGTAAAGAACCACCAGACAATTTCAACTGGCATTTTGTCTCTTTTAAGGACAGAGCCACCTTCCCAGCTGCCCTGACGTGGCTGTATCCCTCTGGGAGTCTGGATCCCTCACTTACAGCTCATCCAGATGTAGGATAAGGGGGTCAGCAAGGACAGAACCAAACAAGTGGCTTTTATTTTTTAGCTACTGATGTACTGGGCTGTTGCTGCTCCTCAGGAGCCTGCCTGGCACCTGCCTGTGAGTGCTCCCAGCCTGTTCTGTAACTTCTGCATCTGGGTGACTGTGTTGAGCCTCTCCCTTTCCAACCCAGTCAGTGTGTTCCTTTCACATTTGATCTTTTGCAGCACAGCCTCAAGGAATCAAGGCTGCTTTACAAAAGATGCTCAGGCATTTACACCTTTAAAGTCATTGTTATTTATTGCCATAGGATAAATAAGGAAGCCAAAGCCACAGACCTTTGCTGATAACTCAGAGCAGAACAAGGCACTGAGGTTTGAGAAAAGAGCCCTGAGTTTTGGGCCAGTGGCCTATAAATGCTCCTGGGCTGTGTTTCCAGAGTCCCCTCACAGGCAGCAGCCTGATGCTCGGGAAGCAGAATCTGGATGCAACTTTCCTGTCAGCACCTCCCATGCTGTCACTGTTTTCCTGCACACCAACTCTAAATTCTCTTTTCTTTAATTTATTTTTTTCAGAAGCCTTGTTGACACAGTTTATGCACTGAAAGATGAAGTCAAAGAGCTGAAGCAGGTAATTGGGGTGGGATTGCTTGTGCTGGGAGTTGAGTGAAAGCCAGCCAATCTGTGCTGGGTCATCTTCAGCTGGTCAGTGCCAGGAAACATCTTGCTGATCCTGGTCCAATCCTGCAAATTCCTGAATGAGCATCGGTTTTCTTCTGGTTTACCTCCCTGAATCTCAGAATCATAGAATCTTTAAGGCTGGAAAAGACCTCTGAGATGATGGAGTCCAACCATCAACCCAGCAGCACCACTAAGTCATGTCCTGAAGTGCCATACCCACACATTCTGTGAACACTCCCAGGAATGGTGACTCCACCACTTCCCTGGGCAGACTGTTCCAGTGTTTGACAACCCTTTCCATGAAGAAATTTTTCCTAATATCCAACATAAATCTTCCCTGGCACAGCTGGAGACCACTTCTTCTCATCCTTTGTGCTTGAGTGCCAGAGACAGCAAGAGGGAAGGAGTAGTTGGTCTTTGTGGGAACATGAAACTTTCCCCCTCTTCCAAAAGCTCTTTTAGCTTGACCATTCATTTTATAGGGGTCTGGTGGACACCAGTTCTTGTAGACTCAGAGGAACTGTGTCCTCTTCCCTTCAGTCCCAAGTCTGGATGTGGAAGAAACCACCAGGCTAGAAAAGGGTTCTTCAACCCAAGCTAAAATTAGGTTTCCAGGAGGATGTTTCTGCTTGTCCAAAGTCAGGGAATTTCTGTGCAGGTCTGTGAGGTAGTAAGGATCTGTTTGGATTGTCTGTGGTCTGATCCACTTCTGTTCTTCATCGTCACAAACTCCTGTCAAATGTCTCTGTTATTTCATCACCTCTGGGGCATCAGGCAGCAGATGCATGGGAGTACCTCACTGCATGAAGTGCATGGGCATTAACTGCATCTTTATTCCTTTGTTTTTCACCTTGCAGGAAAACAAAAGGATGAAACAGTGTTTGGAGGAAGAGCTTAAATCCAGGAAGGACTTGGAGAAGCTGGTGAGAAGGCTGCTGAAGCAGACAGATGAGTGTGGCAGGGAGGACACGGGGCGCAAGTCATCCCTGATCGCCTGAATTCATGGAGAAGCTGCTGGCAGTGGTGTGTGACCTCAGGTGTATTATTGGGAAATGGAACTGGATCCTTTGGCTCTTCTTGCTCCTTATTTTGTTGGTTTGGGGTATTTTGTTACCAAAAAAAAAAAAAAAAAAAGTCATAGAGGGAAACCTAGTTTTTCTTCCATTCAGTAAGGAGATAAAGCAAAAACAATCAATCACAACTGAAGCAGTAAGCAAGCGGTCCATGATTCACAATTCATCTGCAGCAACTAATACCTCATTGTACCTGCTACTGGGAGCAAATACAAACTCTGCTAGTGATTGTTGCTCACAAAGGCTTGGGCAGCACTTTCCTAGAAGAAGCTTAAGCACTTTTTAATGCTTTCATTCTTTCCAAAAGCACCAGTACCTATTTATTGAATGAAAACATTACTGAGGTGGCATTGAGCAGAAACCAAAAAAGCACCATGCTCCTTTTTTCAGATAATCATAACTGGGGAAGCTTTTCCCATCCATCTTCTTTTTCCCCATTAGTTGACTGTAGCGAACTAGAGCCCAGCAATACTGTGGTTCCTGTGTGGCCTTGATACCAATTAAAATGTGCAATTAACATGAAGATGTTTGAACTCCTTGGGGAAGCCAGATCTGGAGCACCTGTCAGAGCGCATAGGAAGGTATTTTGCACAATGCTGCCTCCTTACAGCTCATGATTAGCACAACAGGTAACTGCTGTTCTGCCCCCCATCCCTTTTCTTATGCATGATGTAGGATTCCTACCCCCGCTTTGTTTTCACATCGAGAGTCCAGGTATCCTAGGAGATGATAATTTTGCTGTGCTTCCTCTTGCAGGACATGCTTTTCTCCCTATGAAGTGTAAACACTGCTTGACAACAAAAAACAACCCCAAATGTGCTGGTCCCCTGCTCCCTTCTGCCCGCTTTATGCTCTCCATCGCTCCTTGCCAAAGGTTGGAAATGTAGCCAGCGGCCACTTCTCCCCACACCGCCCCACAGGGGCTTCCTGCTAGGGAAAAGGAACTTTCTCTTGAGATAAGGAAGGTATTCATGCTTTGAGAAGAGCTGGAATGCTCCTGGAGCAAGGATGTGCAACACCCTCACAGATCCCTGCACAGCTCCTCAAACACAGCACACAGGCAACATGCATATGTATCAACTCTCCCTATCTTCTTTGGTGTTATAGCCTAGTTTAGAACTGATGTTTTCCTTCCTTAACAGCATTATAAAAATAGCCTTCTGTTAATGATGTCTTATTTATCTCACAGGGCAGCATGGTCCCAGGGTGTGCAGAGTCACCACAGCTCATTACAGTCACACCATTATGTTGGTTGTGAAGGACAAAACACAGGCAATAATTACAACTCCCTCCTTGCCATTAAAATTTAGCCAGGACATTGCAAATGGTGTTTTGGGAGATGTAGACTCCAAAACATCTCAAGGAGTGTAGTAAGAAACCCTCTTTAAGCTATTTCTAGGGCAAAACAGAGGTCTAGCTGCATCTGCCATCCCCAGAGCATCCAAGCCAGGTGGCAGCTCCCCACATCCCTCCCTGGGCACACAGTTGAGTGGTTTGGTCAGCAGTCAAGCCCTGCTGTGTTTGTGAATCGTTTTCCAGGAGCAGGACCTTTGCTGCACTTACTGCTGCTCGGGGGGCCGTGCCCAGACCCCTGGGTACTGCCTGGCCCTGCTGCCTGCCCCACGCTGGGCTGGGGACTAGGCTGCTGGTGTGCAGAACAAAGCAAGGGCCACTGACACTCCAGGGAGAGGGTGGAAATGTGTCCTCGCTGCCCCCAGGCTCAGTTGAAACCCGTGCTATGTACATATGCATGTTTGTGAGATGTGAGGTGATGGAGGGCACACTGGGACTTTTTGGATCAAGCATTTGTCAAGAGCTAGAAACCAAAAAAAGACAAGAAAATAAAAAGGAAAAGAAGCCATGCCAGATGGACAGCAATGTTTCCATATTTACTTTGTTTACAGTGCTTTGTAAATAGGTTCCAGTGAGTCTGTCTTTAGATGGATGTTGTGTCAGCTGCCTTCCAGTGTATCTTTGTCATGTAGGTTTATTTACTGTAAACTACTTATGCAAGTTCAACTTTTCTAACGTTTTTATTTTGAACAGTTTTTTAATTGACATTTTCAACAAATAAAGAAGGATAAAAGTCGCTTCTTAGCCCTTGGAGCTGCTTCCTGTGTTTCTGCCATGAAAGCAAAGCCAGGGCTTTTGATTCCCTCAAAATGCCACGGCAGCGTCACACCTCTGAGTTACTGGTGGGAATACTGGTGCCAAAGGTGATGCTGGACTTGGACTGTTGCTCCTATCATCACCCAGACCTGCTGCAGGCCAAGGGCACCTGGTCCCAGGGCAGGAGATGCATTTCCATCCCTCAAGCCCCACGTGCACTGTTCCCAAGGATGCTTTATGGAGAAGAGGCTGCTCTGCTGCACCAGGTAGTTGCTGTAGATAACTGACTTCCTGCCTGTTTGAGATGTTATTTTTTTTTAGTTAGTGTGTGTTTTTTTCTGGCAATTAGGTGTGGTGGCAGGATTTCCTTTGGTCTACCACTGCTTGGACAAGACATCAGGTGGCTGGGGTTTTTTTAACTCTTTGGTAGAGATGTGCCACGGTCTGCGGTCTCAGCCCACAACAGAAGTGGAGGATCGAGGGCAGGAGGGCTGGTCCCTGCTCCTTCCCCAAACACAGCACTCAGAGTAGGAAAAAAGATCAAGGGAAAAAAGAAACACTAGCCTTGGGTGCATTATGGAAAAACACTGAATTCTGAAACTGCCAGAGGGCAGGGTTAGATGGGATATTAGAATGAAATTCTCCCCTCTGCGGGTGGTGAGGCCCTGGCACAGGGTGCCCAGAGAAGCTGTGCCTGCCCCATCCCTGGAAGGGTTCCAGGCCAGGTTGGATGGGGCTTGGAGCAACCTGGTGTACATATATATATATATATATATATATTATTATCTATATATATTAATGTTTTGTGTGTGTGTGTGAGTTCAGTGTGTATTGAACCATGCAAACACCTCTCCCAGCAGATGACCATGCTGCTGCTTGTTCCTGCAACTGCTCAACCATCACCCCCTGCGCCAGTCCTGCTGATGTGTCCTGCAAACTCATCACCCTCTCAACCCCTTCTTAACTCAGAAATAACAAAAATCAGTTTGGAAACAGTAAAATCCACAGCCTGAGGACTGACATAGAGGCCTCACGTCAAAGGAAAAATCGATGTATTGAGCATATTTAAACTTTCCATGGGGAGAGGAAACAGTGCCAGCCACGGCAACAGGCAGGGCTGGGGGAGGACACAGCTGGATGGCAACAACTGCACCTCGTCCCCTCTCACATGCTGCCTCACATCTCAGTCCCACGGGCTATTTTTGGCAAGTCAAGAAACAAAAGCCCTGAGAACAGGCAGCGGTGTGGGGTTGGTCAGGGAGCCCACAGGCAGGGCGGGTGACAGTTGGCATCTGCTGCCCTTGCTGCAGAATTTGTGGACTTGTTTGATGACTGTTTTTCTCTTCCCCTCTCTAATTGCTGTTCTGGAGCTCCAGGAAAAGTGGCACTGTGGACACGACCTCACTGAGGAGAGCCAGAAGATGCTCTGCACATGTGCCTTGGAGGGAAGAAGCAGGTGGTCCTGCCACCCTGTCCATAGACAAAGGTTCCTCTGCCTGCAGAGGCAGGAGGACAGACTGAACAGATTCAGGTCACCAAAAGCAGACCACCACTAAGGCCCTACCTCCTCCCTGCCTTGACATCTGCAGTCCTCCCTCAGCCACCACTCAGCTCTGGTGCGGAGCGACTGTCACCAAGCGTGAACCCAGCCGAGGCAGCGGCACTCGGAGGACATTGGTTGATTTCCACAGGCAGGTCTGGATGGAAAAAAGGGGGTTCTTCAGATACAGCAGACAGTTGGGGTGGCAACACTGCCTCACCAGCAGCTACCGTGTAAAGACAGTGCTGTGCTTACTGATTCCTCTAGACGAGATGTTCCTATGCCTTTTTATGTTTTTCCATTGATGTTTGTAAGCAGATTGCTGCTGCAGATACGTATGAACCCAGCTTGGTTCATACATAGTGCCCTGAGCCATCCTACGTTCCTAGGAAAGAAACACTGATGGTAGAGTTTGGTAAACAAAGCTCTTGTGACATAACAGGGACATCGACCCTGCCAGGAATGTGGGGTGTGGTGGACCTAGACACACAACACCAGCGTGTACCAAATCACTGGCTGCAAAAGAAAAAAGGCTGAGAGCAAACAATAACAAAGTTATTGTATATTAGTTATTAGTACAAAAGTACAAAAACAATAAACTTCAAAGTTTGTTTCCTTTTTGAGGGCCCTTGGCAATAAATAACAATATATACAAATTAAGAAATAAGAAAAACAGTGAGGCAGAGGAACATAAATAAGGGGAAAAGGGAAAGACATTTTGCCTAAGAAAGTTGGGCTGGATTCCCAGCTCAGAACAGCCCTTTCCTCACTACAGCTTGAAGATGCCAAAGTAGGTGTTGCCGTGGCGATACTGCACTTTTGTGGAGTCTGTCACATTGACAAAGACCATGTCGTCTTCCCGGAGGTTGAAGACACCTCCCACACGGATGGACTGGATGTCACAGAGGGCCTTCAAGGTGCTCTGTGTCTTTTGTCCTTTCAGCAAGAGCCGGTCCTCTTCCTTGGGGATATGCAAATAAATATAGAGGGTGAAGGGTGCCAAAGACACTTCACTGGTGCAGAAGCTGACTTGGGAGTAGATGTAGTAGAGCCCTGCTTCCTGCACCTTCAGTTTCCCCTCCTTGTTGGATATCAAGCTGTTCGTGGGGCCATACATGGTCTCCTTCCACTGCAGCACTGTAGGGAGAGAGCATGGCAGGTGAGCCCAGAGAAGGAGACTTCCAGTTTGGCAGGCTGATCTGGGGGGACACCCACAGACATTTGGGGGGACAACCACAGCCTCTCTCTGTCTGTGGGGTGCAGTTAGTGGGGTACCCAGCCCAGGACACCATCCCCAGCCCAGGGGAGCAGGGACCCTTCCCCCAGGCTAGAGCAGGTGTAACCCATGTTGCTGATCACTGGCTTTGTCAGCCTTGACTCGGTATGTGAGTGAAGGAACATTTAGCTTCCTTCTTCCAGCCAAGTGGAAATGCTTGAGAAGGAGGATTGCCTGTGTTTACCACAATAGACCAAACACTGTGTCACTTCCATTTCCTGCCTTCATGGACTTCAGTGGGACACCCTCCAAGCTCTCAGAGCACTACCAAAATATGCTACAACTCTGCTCTTCAGCACCTCCCATCCCAGTTTTTCCCAGCTGGGAGCTGCCTTTCCTCCAGAGTTCTTCATCCTCTCAGCCTCTGGAGATGGTGAGACTTTACCAAGGAAGAAAAATTAACATTGCATAGTTGCTATCCCTGCCTGAGTGCAGAGCTGCAACGGCTTAGCACAGTGAGTGCTGCTTCCCATTGCCAGGACCATGGCCCATGCAGATCAGGTGCTGCCATGGATTTTGGGACACTTTTGGTGCCATCAGAGTAGCTCATGTAGTTGGTGCAGATAAGCCTATACAGAGACCTGGAAACCATGGCTGTAGGGACTGAACTGAGCTACAACCTCTGGAATTTGGACCTCTGCCTTGCCCAGCCTACAGAGACACCAGGAAGAGCAGCCAGGGGGAGCAACTCTGCTCCAAGGGGAATAATGGGTTCGACTGCCCCAGCCTAGAGACAGTGTGCCATGGGTAGTCCTGGGGGAGCTATGCAGCCCATGGGCCCTGACCAAGCTTCCCACAGGGACATTTCCCCACACAGAGTTGAGCTCCAGGCAACTGCTGCTATCTGGACCCTGCTTTATAGGCTCAACAAGTGCTTGAGCAGGGAGTTTTAAAATACAGTGAGTTTCTCACTTTGATCTTATCTAACACTAAGCTTTCCACAGGTAGATGGAGCTCTGGGTGAAACGCTGCGTCAGAGATGGAAAGAGCAGTTGCTGATTACTGTCAGTTACTCCAGAATTAATTCAGAAGTGCTCAGATTGTGAAATCCTTGCCAGATAGAGCGACTGACCTTGCAAGGTCATATTCACTTTGGTAATCCTTGCTGTTGTGGGAAGTCCCTCAGCTAAGGCTACTCCGGGGGACAGAGCAGCGAGAGCAGCCACAGTTAATGCAGTGGGATGCACAAATGCAAAAAGACTCAGGCATATCTCTCAAACCTAATGGGGCCATGGCTGTGAATAATTGCATCTTGACTAAATCAGTTTGGAGCCCTACATTGTGACTGTACAGTCCTCATCCAGGCCATATTGCTACCAGGACCACTATGGGTGAGAAGAGGATTAAATCAGCAGATGCAAATGCGAGCAGAGCCCTCCTGCAGCAACCACCCCAGCAAGAGATGGCCAGGAGAGCAAAAAGATCCATTTTAAGAACAAAAGAAAAGTGGGAGGTTGTTTTCCTTAAATGCAGAAATAAAAAAGTTTTCCACTCATAAAAACCCCTGGAAAGATTAAGCCCTTGTGGTGCCTTTCTAGGAGGGCACACGCAGGGCTACTGAGGACAGCTGGGGTGTGTGAACCCCACGTGGCACAGGTGCACGTGGTGATGGGACCACTGGGAGGTTTGCTGTGTTTTGGGGACACACTTTGGTGCCAGAGTTGTTCTGTACCTGCCCCTGCCCTTAGCCACAGGGCAGGACTGGGAATGGACACTGCTGTGTTCCTCTGGCTCCCTGGCCAAGGTAGGACTGAGTGAGTCTGTCTTACCTGAGCCTGCCTTGCTGCTCTGCTGACCTGCCAAGTGAACTGCAATTGGCTCCCTCTTCTCTGCTGCAATTTAGAAAGGCCAGTGTTATTGATGCCTTGGCACTCACTGTTTCGCCAGTGCTCCTCTGCAGGGACTGCAGCATCTCCCGCCCTTAATGTTTCTCTACAGGCCAGGACATCATCTCCAGATTCCACCCCCAACCCTGAGCGAGGCAGGACGTGGCCTCACTCAGCAAAGACCTGCAGGTGCCTCTGAGATGAAGCCTCTGATGGATAAAGCCTGTGGAGGAGATGGTGCCACCTTGCCTGCCATTGGAACAGGACCTGGATGTGCCCACACCTCACCTGCCACAGATGTATCATTCTTGTGTATCAAACGGGGATGCTCATGGTGCTCAGGCCCTGTGAGGTAAAAAGGCCACAGATTTAATTTTGGGTTTGATTTCAACAACTTCAGACTGTCTACTCTGGCACCCAGAACTGCCTGCCTGGGGAGACAGCCATGCCCAGTGTCCCCCTCTGCCAGCCCACACCAAGCTCAGTCCTACCCGCATGGGGATGCTCCAAAGCCCAGCCCACCCCTGGACCACACCATGCCCTGAGAAACTCATGGGCTGTTGAAGGAAACCCCTTCCCAGGCCAAGGAACTCCTCCTGCCCCAGCAAGTCACGAGTGCACGGGTTACACCATGAAACTCACCTCTCTGCATTTCGAACTTGGGCTGCTCCTTGAGGGGTCTGTCCTGCTACAACAGCAAAAATATATGGGTGTTTTCAAAATCAACTATGTTGAAAGCTTCTATATAAAAGATGCTCTGGTCACTGCTGGGGTTGGTGATATTTGGCTCCAACATCCCTGTCAGCTTTGGACAGAGGATACCTGAAACCAGAGAGCCCCTCTTATCCCTTCCCCAGCTTCGCACGTGACCATGGGCTGTTTGCAGCAGAGAGTTTGTAGGATTTATGGTCTTAGGTTTTATTCAATTAAAATGTGTAAAGTTTATTGAAAACAATAAGGTAAACAAACAAGAAAAATCTCCTTTTCATGTGGGAGAGCCATGCTGCAAGTGCTGCCAATGCACATCCCTGCCCTGCAGTTGGGGTTTTCAGGACTGCTGAGCATGGTCTATCTCAGACGTAATTTTTGGTGATCTGTTGGGTATGTTGCAAACGTGAAGGTTTAGCTGAGGCAGGTTTAGCTGAGGCATTTGTTGTCATCAGGCAGTGACAATAAGGAAGAAATGTTCCTCTCCTGTGTCCTCTGGCCAGCACAGCCACTCCTAAGCAGCGAATTAAGGACTGAGCAGCATGAGAGCGCCTCATCCCCAGCTGGGCATCCCTCAGCCACTCCAGGAGGATGTTGCAGTGCAAATTGGCTGTTCTGCATCCAAATGTGAGAAGCCACTGCTCCAACTAGAGATGCCATCCCTGAGTCCATAGGGTGGCAATTTGCACAGCACCCTCATGCTCCTTGTCACTGGTTGCCAGGAGCTTTGTTTCCTGGCCCAAGCCTTGCACTGACACCTGGGCAAAGTGTGTGGAAAAGTGTTCCCAGTGGCAGGTGGCCACAAGCACCCTCACAGCCACCCAGCACAGGACTGGAGCAAGGTGCCAGACAGCAGAAAATCTATTATTTTCAGACCAGAATCAGGGAGCAGAGCCAAGGTGGCTGCAGCTCCGTCCTGCCCACCACAAGCCCCAAACATACCATGGCACGTTGCAGCTGGATGTGCTCTGATTGAGAGCATTTTAGGAAAAAATCAATGAGATTTTTCACTGGTATCAATATACTGTTAAAAGAATACAGGGGCATGTGCTACACAGCCCTAAAGGAAAGGGCACCCATGGTTTGAAAAAAAAGCTTGAGGTGAAGCTCTGAGTGTGACTGGGAGCCCCTCTCCCCCTTGAGTGGGATCTTTATCCACCCAACACCACATACCTTGCACTGGACGTTCTGGAAGCCCTTTATAATCTTTTCACAGTCCAATAATGTCGACTTGTGACCTTCTGCTGTCTGACACTTCTGTACTTTCTTCAGGAAGATGTAATCTTCATTTAAGCTCAACCCCTCTTCCATCTGCCAACAGGGGAGAGAGGGGAGGGTCAATGGGATGTTAGCAGGAAAACTGCAACAGCTGGCAGCAGAGCCATGCTGCATTCCTGCCAGCAATAAATCCAGCCTGGGAAGCCCAGGGTCGGATGTTCACTGGGATGAGGTGGGCAAACAAACTGTGGGCAGCAAGAGCTCCCATCAGACACGCAGCACAGCAGCTGTGCCCTCATCCACTGGGAATTGAACCCATGGAGCTCACCCTGACTGACAATGCCAGGTGAGAGGATGATTGCTCAGGATGTATTTTCTATCACCTTGATAATTAATTTAAATGTCCATCTCTGACTTTTCCTAAAGGCACAGAAATCCCAGTGGGTGGCTCAGGGGTTCGGGCTTTTCAGCAGGGGTTGCTCACTCAGCCCCTCACTGCCCTGTCCACACAGAGGGGCTTTAAATTTTTTCTGCTCACTTATTGACTAAAAGCATTGCCAGCAAAACAAAACAACATGTGGGTTGGGGCAGAATTGTGCCAAGATCTTCAGATAAAAAAAAATCAGAAAGCCAATAAGAAAATAATTAAACATTTCCAAATACTGATTTTTAAATTTACACCTGTTTGTTTTCTTGTTGGGTTTTGGTTTTTTTGTTGTTGTTGTTGTTCCTTGTAAAAACCTAACATTCAGTTAAATGTTAAAGAGAAAGTGCAGCTGGACATGAGAACACACAGCTGGGCAGAGAGCTCAGCACAGGCAGCACTAGGATGTGGAGGGTCAGATTTGAAGTCCTGCCACAAGCTCTGAAGGCAACTGAAATCCTCCTGTCACCTGTGACTGCATTTCAGCTGCCTCTGATCCCCGGCCATGTCCCCCTGCAGTCACATTTCCCTCTGCCAGAGACCCTCTACACACCCCCTCTACACACCCCTTCATGACAGCCTGCAACCTCCATGCAGGGAAGTCCCCTGCCAGCCCTCTGATATTAAAGCCCCCCTGGCTCAGCATTGCTCTCCACCCTTGTAGATCAGAAACCAACACTTAAATTTCAATTTAAGTTGAAATGACACATGTAAAAATCAGTAACATCCACCATATCAGTGTATCTGGTAAGAAAACACATTCTGGATTTTAGGCACTTATTTCTTTATCTGGCAGCAATTTCTGTCTTGAAGGAAAGTAGCTTTAGACTGATGATTTTAGGCATCATGCAGTGCAGCTGCAGCCATACCAACCTCAAAAACACCTTTCCAGACTTTAACTTTTTTGTTATATTGTCCCAAGTATGGGACAGGATCACTGGTACCATGTACCTTCAATAACTGAGAAAGTACTAAGGTCCAGTCTTTACTTCTCTAAGCTGAAAGACAGCATCTGAAGTGAGATGTTGGTAAAATCACTGAAACACTAAAAAAAATTTCATTTTTGGACCTTTCATCCTCTCAGTCAGTGTCACAGTGCTAATAAGTGCTACAAAATCAGAAAAGCCCCCGCCAAGCCTAAAATAGCCATGTGCATGTCTAAACCACACCCTCTTGTCCACAGACTAGCCACCAGCTGCCAGGTCTCTTCTCTGTTGGTCATTCTCTTTTTGTTAGCAAGGGGAACAGATCTCTTCTCCCACATACATCTCTGTGGCAAATTAAAGCAGAAATGAGAACATGGGTGTGATAAATGATACTGCTACCTCCATCCAGTGGTCAGCACCATTTTCCACCGTGTTCCTCTTGGTGAGCAGATCTCACCAGAGCGGAAGTCAAACCATGCCAGCAATCCAGCAGAGACAGAGACAACCTTCTCTCTCCGCTTACCTTATCCATCTTCATGTGAAGATACAAACAGAAGAGGACGGTCCCAATGGTCTGCACTACCATAAATACAGTGAGGAAGCCCATGAACATTTTCATGATTCCGGGAGACGTGGTGCTGATGGGACGGGGTGCCTCGGGGCCATAGGGTTCGTTCATCCTCCGGGCACGTTGCTGGGGCTCCTCCAAATGTGCTGCTTGCAAGTAGCATGAGAACTGCTGTGCGAGCGCCTGCTGCTCAGGGGATACACGGTATAGCAACCTACACTTCCTGGAAAAAGCTCTTCGTAGTGGATAGGTTTGTTCACTAGCATCTTCCACAACAACAAAAAAGTTGCTTAGACTTTCTTCTCTGTTACACTTCCATGCTTTTTCCTACTGTTCTACCAGAAAGAGACAGAGGTTCTTATTTTGTATATTCATATTTACCCTTGAATCATTCCAAAATATTCCGTGGTGGGTTTTTTTTACTGCTGTGGATGAAAGTTTTGTGGCAAGTTGCCTTAAAAGAAATGAAGACTGAATACAAGTACAGAGCTGCTGAGCAGTACTGTGGGCTGCCAGGGGCTGGGAAGCACTCAGAAACTTCATTGTTTCCCAAAAGGGGAAGAATGGATTTTGCTTTTCATTTCCTCTAAGACAGGGGTCCTCAAACTTTTTAAACAGGGGGCCAGTTCACTGTCCCTCAGACACTGTCAGGGGCCGGACTATAGTTTGGAAAAAAATGAACGAATTCCTATGCACACTGCACATATTTTATGTGTAGTAGTGCACAAAAAACAGGAAAAAGAATGCAATATTTAAAATGAAGAACCATTGTGTGAAAAACGAGGTTCACTTTCGTGGTAAAATTTAAAGAGTTTAATAAAAAGACAATAAGAGACAGAAAGCAAGCAAAGGGTTAATACAGTCGACCTGGTACCTTGGCCGAGAGCACACCTGAAATCTCTCCGGGACCCTTTAAATACTTTTTCTGTTACCTCAGCCTGTTGCATATGCATAGGGTGTGATGCATATTCATCTTTTTCCAAGAACAGTTTTGCATGGCCAGTCCTTGGGTCTGCCTTTTTAGAGCATGTGTGTCCCTTGGCTGTAGTTTTCTTACCCCTTCCGCTTTGGGCCGTGGTCCGTGCTTTCTTCACACGGCAGGTGCTGATAATTTGG
>WAAE01012611.1:0-41963 GCA_013400495.1 Nicator chloris | reverse complement strand
CCCGCGGGGTCGGGCCCACGGGGGGAAGCGGCCGCGGCCCTGCGCGGCCGGGTCTGGCGACCCCGCGGCGGGCCGGACTGACGGCCCTGAGGGGACGTATCCGGCCCGCGGGTCGTAGTTTGAGGACCCCTGCTCTAAGACAAGGATGATTTCTGCAATGAAGATGCTTGGCTGAGGCAGGTGAGTTGTGCTGGTCTCTGCTTTCCCTTGTACTCCCCATGGGTTGATGTCTCTGTCTGGGTTGGCTGGATGATCTGGGAGAAAGGACCATCTGCACAGACACTGTGACTGCCCACTGTGTGGGCACAGCTTTCATGCTCCTCAGCAGACAGTGGGACTTTGGGCTTGGTGCTTGGCCATCAGTTTGGAGAGACAAGTTTTAAGCAGCCTTCTTGATACCCTAGTGAGCTGCTCACCCAGTACCCAAGGGCACTAGCCCTCTCATACCCTGCCCTACTTATCCCTGTTACCTGTATCTATGTACCTAGGCATCTGTTGGGAATGCCAGATACTCCTGCCAGCTTCTGACCTCCCAGCATCACTGCCATGCAACTTGGAGAAACCCACATCTCCTCTGCACCCTGACCCCTCTCGAGGTGGCTGCAGGGACGTGAGGTTCTGCCCCCCAGCTCTTCAGCTATCCAGCATTCATGAGTACATGTAACACTGCTGAAATAACATACAGGAAATACCAGGGGGTCCTCATTGCTTGCAACAGGGGACAGACCTCATTTTCTCCATGTAAAGAGAATAAATTTGGGGGTTTGTTGGGATGCAGAGGAGGGGGGCTGCAAGAATGTGGTGGAGAGGGCTGGGCGCTGGTTTGAAGGCTTCATCAACCATCATGTAGAGTTGTTTTGAATGTGGTGTGCTAGAGGAGATGTTCTTATCAGATGTGCACACAGCCTGTACAGGGTTGGATCTTGCCAAGGCAGGGGGGTGCTGAGCAGGTCCAGCTTGCCAGCATCCCTAGGAGAGAAGGGTACACAGTGCATTTGGGGCTGCTTAGAGCATTGCAGGATGGGGTCCAGCATCTGCTTTTGCTATGTGCCTTCTCTCCCGCATCCTGCCCTGTGTGGTTAAGGTGCTGTGAGCTGCAAATGCTGGTAACAAAGCACAAACACCTCTGCAACTGAATCAGGGTTTGACCTTAGCAGGTCACTGTGCGCCTAAATATAACATCCTAATCACAAGTGTGGGATGGCTCCAGGGTCTTTGTGGGCAGCAATTGGGTAACTGGGGCAGAGGATGGCTCGGGGGTGCAGCCCTGGCTGGTGCTTTGGAGGCACGTAACCCTTCAGCTTGCCACGACTGTCACACCTCTGCAGTGAGGGGTAAGGCTTGTCCTTTGGGAAGGGGCTGCCAGCTCCAAAGTCAGCCCCCCTTTTGCCTTCTAGAGGAGAGAGCAGCCGCTGGAGTCCCTCCCCCTGAGTGCCCGTAGTCTGAGGGCTGCCCACACACCCTGACCATCCAAGGGCTGCCTTGCTGCTCAGCTCACCAGGGCTTTCCAGTCTCCTCGGGAGTGTCCTCCCAGTGACAACAAGGTGACCCAAACAGTGCTGGGGATACCAAAGCTGTGTCCCCAGAGAGGGTCTCCTCAGCCTCACTTAGCTTTGGAACTGGTCCCTCAGGCTTGCAGCTCTGCAGTGCAGAGGACCAAGCCCACACACAGCCTGGAGCCACTGCCAAGTGCCTGATTTTATTCCTTTTTGTCTTAAAATTGCCATAATCTTTGGAAAGGCCAAGCCTGGCCTCCTCTTGTGCAGCTAGTCTGACATCAAGCTCCTGCATATTGTCCCTAGCATGGCAAGTTTGCCACAGGCAGCAAGCCATTTGAAAATTCCGAATAGTACCCCAGACAGCTGAGGGCCACGAGGCCACAGTGGGGAGCAGCACCAGCTCCCCAAAGTCCTCATGTTTTGCCTTAGCCCCATCACACTCACCAGCATTTTCCAGGGCTCTTTAGAGTTTCCTCTAAATTTAACACATCTGGGGGAAGTCACTACATGTGAAACTAAGTTACATGACAAGTCATCATTTAATACTGTTCCCAAATGTGTTGGGACAGAGACAGCCAATAATGTGTGAAACCACAGCGCTGAGTGTTGCAGAGAGACTTTGCACAGCTGTTCCTGAGCCCTGGCTTTCTCCAGAGGACAAAACCTTTCCAAAGACATTTCTGTACAGCCACCTGCTTCACTGAAATGAGAAGAACCTGTAGGAAATGTTGAAAACCCCAAGCATGCCGCCGGTCGCATTGCGTGCACCTTGATGGGGAGGCGGGAGCCTTGGGTGGGCTGACAGGTTTGATGAGGAGGATGGGGAAAGGCTCCAGTTTTGGGTACCCAGCACAAAACGTCACTGGTTGGCCAGCTTGTGCTGCAAACCAGGAAACTGAGTTGCTCCTTGGCAGCACCCTGGGAGCAGAAACCAGGTGGAAAATATGACAGTAGGGATCCTGGCAGGCGTTCAGCAGCAGCAGCTCCTCTTCAGGAAACTATTGCTCCACAGCAGCAGTCCAGCCCCTTGCTGCTGCAGCTGGCGAGGAGCACCCCTCGGGAGTGTCCACTCTGCAGCACCTGAGGCTTCTCTGGCTCAACCTGGACCACCATGGCTGCTCTGCCAGGAGTGTTGGATCAGACAGGAGGAGCTGACCAAGCCCTGTGGCAGGCAGACCCCCAGTGAGCCATTCTGGCACCATTGCTGTTCAGAGCCAGGCAACCCAGGGACCTGCTGCAGCCTGTGTGGGGTCATTGGCCCCTTGGGACACGCTCTGTTGCCACCTCACATGGATACAGGGATGGGGGATGCATATCCCTGACACTTTGGCTGCTGTAGGAACATGGGGGAGCGTAGCAGAGTGGGAAACACAGTCTTAGGGAAAGTGGGGCATGATCCAGAGAGATAATGGGGAAGGAAGAGAGGACCCAACACCAGAAGGGTCTGCCTTCACAGGATAATCCCAGGGAAGATGAAGTCACATCTTCATCCGGTGATGAGCCCATCACCAAGAAGCCAACTGGGTTTTCTTTCACCTCCCATCAAACTCTCTGAGCATAACCATGCCCACCCACTTGTGAACTCAAACTGGCAAAGTTCCTCCAGCCAGATAACCCCTGGGTGAGACAATGGGAAAATGTGATCCATTGCTTGCATTCCTGTTGCCCTAGTTGTGGTATTTCCGCTGATCAGCAAATTGTCTCCATTTGTACTCAGGGTTCTGAGTTTTGTTTACTGAGAAAATATCCGGTTGGCTGCCCCTGAGATCTGTCAAAGGCTGGGAGCATCTCTGAAGGCAGCAAGGTGAAAGCTGCTGAGAAGAGAGAGATTTTTGGGGGTTTTTTGGGTGCCGGCTGTGGTTTTTTGACTAGCTTTTTAAAATGTGTTGCTTGCCCCACATGCTATTTACAATTAGCAAAAGCTGGGTGTTGTGCAATGCAAAGAACAATACGCTCAAAAAGAAGATTTTATTCTGAGTCAGAAAAGGAGTTTGCCTGCAATGCCGTGGGAGGGATGAAGAAAGGAATCTATGAGAGAAACCTAAATTAAGTCTCTTCAGCCCAGGACCAGGGGCAGAAGGGAAATTTGAACTTTTCTGCCACTTGCTTTTTCACTCTCCTGTATCCTCTGAGTTCTCGTGTCTCCAGGACAACCCTGTCATCAGAGAGGAAGAGGGAACAGAAATTGCCAGAGAACCACAGAAAACATCACCACCATCCGGAGAAGGAAAGGTTGCATTGCAGTTTCTGTTCATTATCTACCTCAGTACGAATAAAAGAAAATTCTTGGAGTCCAGAGCAGCAAGAATCAGTTTCAGTGAGAGAAAAATGTGTCAATGCTTGTGAAAGTCATATCCCCCTGTGGAAAAGAAGAGCAGAATATGCTGTTGGTAGCCACCATTACGGCAATGGCAGGCTGCAGCCCCATTGCTTGCCATGGTCCTCAGCCATGGAGAAAGCCATGTGGAGATGAGCAAAAGTTCCAAGCTCCAGCAGGTGTGAACACAGGTGATCTCAGCAGGTAGATCAGATCAGATGTATAGTATCATCTCCACTGCATTTTTGCTGCAGATGTGAGGGGACATCTGCCCCTCCAGACATCTTCTCTGCCACCCTCCAGAGCAGCAAAGAACAACAGAAAAAAGCAACGGGGTGGCACTGGGGTGCTGCTGTCCCTCTCAGCAACCCTGTTCCAAGGGTCACTGTCCCCTGTGCCCCCTTCCCTCCTCACCCCCTCACCACCCTGCCCTTCTGCACAATCCACGGTTGCACCCCGAGACAGCCTTTTCCTCAGGAGACTGAGGTGGGTGGAGAGCAGGGAACAGCAAAGAAACAAGCCCCAGTGACCCCGCAGAGGATGGAGGGCCCCAAAGGGCATGTGTCTTTCATGCCACATCTGGGTGACAATGCCAGCCTTGCTGTGCTGAGCCACAGAGAGCACCTGGCCTCGGAACTGCTGATGCTGAGCTTTGCTGTAGCTGCAAAACCACAAATGGCACTAGAAACTTCTTGCTGTGAAGGCTGCACCTACATCTCCCAACTTCCTAAAAATAGAGCCCAGCGTGGGGAGGCCCACGGCCCCGGCCCTGCCAAACAAGCCCCTCTTGCCTGAGTCACGGCGGAAGGGAGCAGAACATCCCGTGCCTTCCCCCATTCTCGGCCAAGTGTTGAAAACTGCTCTCCCTGCCCGGGGTGCGGGGGCCTGCGCCCATCGAAACCGCAGTGAAACGCCCCGGCGAGGCTCTGCCTTTTCATGCTGTAAAAGGAGAGGGGAGCAGTGGAGGAAAGCAAAACCCGGGGAGGCTGCAGGGCCGGCGGTGCCGCCGCTGCCTCCCACGGCGCGGCGCCATGGGTTGGTGGGGAGGGTCCTGGCATCACCGCTGCATCCCTCTGCAGAGAAATTATATAAGCGTTTTCCTTTGGAAGGGATAGAAGAGGGAGGAAAAAAAATTCAACATTTTGAAGCAATAGAATTATAATTCACTAGAATTATAGCACATGCCAGTAAGACAGATGTACAGAGTACAGGTTGGAAATCTGCTTTGGCCCACAGAGGAAGTCAGATTATATTACCGTGTAGCCTTAAAAATCAGGGAATTAAGTGACTTGGGATAACAAAAGAAAACTACTTGGAGAAGTATTCTTAAGAGAGATGAAAGGGATTTATGTAGAAATATTAAAAAGGAGTACTTTTTTTTTTCAGTGCTCGTCTATAGGGAGACGGGACGTTAGTGTATCTTTTATTAGTTTAGTTAAAACAGTTCCCCTTGTGAACTCAGATTGATGTAGAACATGTAACTGCTAGAGCAAACTTGTAGTAATAAAAAAAGTTCTTTTCAAAATCAGTTTGTAAATTAGTGCCATAAACCCCTGATGTTGCTAAACTCATATTATTTATAAAATTACACCAGGTGTTATACATGGAGCAGTGGCAGCAGAGATATCTGGTGCAACAGTCACAAACATTTATACCAGCTCAGGATTTGTTCTATAAAACCACAAGGTCAAATTGCCTTCAGCAATTGCATAGTGCTGTCATAAAAAGCTAATCATGCTCCATTATATTATATTAATGTACAACCAATATGGGACGAAAAAATAAACCCACAGAGCTTATTTAGAAAAAGAATCTTTTACACCTGCAGAGAGGCTGGGAAAATAGAACACTCCTAACTGCAGCTTTTTGCTGAATGGTATTTTAATTACACCCAGTGAGAATCTAGGTTTCCTCTCAGAGCTACTGTGAATTCATGGTTTTCTAGTGGATGATTACACATTAGTAACAGGGCAAAAGAGAGCCTTCAGGCATAAGTATATTATATAACTTCTGAACAGTATCCCTAGAAATTGCAAGTATGGTCACAAATTGCTGCACTTTCAAAACATAAGCACAATAATATGCTTTGCCGGCCTGTGGTTGAAGTCTCTTGCCAGTGGCCTAAGACTATTTTAAACAATATGGAGATACCAAATCAAGCTAAGAAGTTGCAGCATTGAATTTATTCTAACTGCATCCCTGCACTTACGGGTTATCGGCTGCATTGATAAGAATTGTGCTTCTTATCAGGAGGTGGTAAATTAATAAACACAGAGAGATTAAAAAGTGCAGGACTCCTTTCAAGAGGGCTACATGAAAAGCCTTAAATAAACAATATATCACCACAACAAACATACTGCCAGTTTAATACCACAAACATTAGAAATTATTTACTGTATAGAAAAGGGTTCTTTTGTCATTCCCCAAACAGTAAATAGTACATGTATTCTTCCAGCTGAGAGAAAAAACACAGGATAGCTGCAATTAATTTCTTCTTGATTCACAGCTGCAAATAATAAAAGTTCACAGAAATAATTTTCTCTTTCAGAACAAATTAGAAACATTCAGTTGCTAGAAGTACAAATCTCGTCTTCTGTCATGAAACTGAATACCTGAAAGACACAGCAGCACCAGGACAGTCAAACAGCACAGTCCTTGCAATCTCTTAAGATGTTGTGAAAACAAAATTGCATCTTTGGGTCTGGTGCAAAAGAACCCTTACTAGAACAACCAGAATGACCATTCGAAGTATCCCGAAAACATTACACATCAAAGAACCAACACAGGGTATGACCAGTATCAAGAGACCAATAAAAATATGGAAGCCTGAATGCTTTGGGAATAATTTCTTAGAACAACTCACCCAGCAGTATGGTGGGTTTGTTGGTGCAAACTGCAGCAGTGCTACCATATATGTGCTTGAGGTACAAAGCAAGGGCTGTTCTATCTTTCTGGGATCTGAAACTTGGACAGCGAGTGCAAAACAGGCATTGTGAAATGGCAGCCTGATGGTATAAGCACAAAAACTAAGGTAGATGGGGTCAAAAAAAGCCATGCATTTCATTTTAATATAATGTAGTGCTTTTCTTCCTCTTTGTTGGTGTAGTTATGGGAGGTGGTGGTTCTATCTGGGGGAAAAAGCAGCTTTTGAAATACAAAAGCAAACAAGGAAGCATCTTTAATACTAAATGCATAATCAATTTGTTCTAAACCTGCTGGTTTCTTTACTCACCTGCAGTGGCATGGCTTACACTGGGATTTTCTGAGCCTTGGTAAGCGCTTGCTTTCCTCTCTTAAAAAAAAATTAGAAGTACTGGAGATGAGCAGAGATTCAGCACAGAGATAAAAGTAGACAGTAGTTACTAAAGAAACCTTGTGCTTTTGCAGCCCAGCCTATAGCACAGGTGCTGAGGAGCTCTGTGCTGTCTGGCACAGCAACATACACTTCCATAAATATAAATATCAGCTGTTCTTAAACATGACACAGAGCAAGGAGAAGTATATTTAACAGATAGAGCCAGGAAACCAAGACTCCTACAGCCAAACTAAATGCACAGATCCTAAGGATCTGCCAAAAGAGTCCCCATGAACATGGACCAGTCATTTCTTATCAGTCCTTGTTGGGCTGTCTGATAATCACAAGGATAGTGTTACTTGTGTGGTGTTTAGAGGCTCCCGAATATTCAGAAAGGCCCTGTGTACATCCTGAAAGAAAAGGCTTTAATTGGTAATGACTGGGGAATACCGAGCTGTTTATTATCCTTTTCAAATTTTCCCTCACTCATTTTCTTTCTGAATTTTTGGGAAAAAACAGTTGTAAGCAGTGCTTCCCTGTTATTAACACAAGACTAATTCAATGAAATCGCTCTTTTTCTGAAGGAGTCAGTTCCTGGGGCTCACAAGCCTCGATAGGCTTGCATTGCCCCCTTGGGGGAAGAGAGCACCTTAGCTCGTTCTTAAATGAGATCCCAGTTCAGACAGTGTCTTTAAAGTAATTAAACTCTCATTCACTACCTACACGAAGTCTAGGGCGACTGCCTATGCAACACATACACAAAACCTCTGCTCATATACCTTGAGCAGAAAGTTTGCCTTCCAGCTGAAGATATAGACACTCTCTCTTTACCGTGAACAGACACAGATAGGCATTAGACATCCTAGCAGTAATAAGTTAGCAAAACACCTACAGTCAGGGTCCTCTTAACAACATAGCTCTGTTGTATCCTCAAAAGAGGAACTGTAGATAAACTCCTGTTTGTACCTGCAGGCAGTCTTTAGCCCACATTCTGCCAAATTCCTGCTGATGTAGTTTCGAAACTGGGTAACCAGGAGGTATTTCACAGCTGCTTACTTTTCAAAACCTAAGCCTCAGGATTGCTTCCTCACATGCCTGATCTTTTTTTGTTTAGAAGCACCAGGTAGGACTCACTGTATTTTTCCAGCAGACTCCCTAAACAATTTCACAACCCTTTTTCTTGGAGACCAGTGTCAAGCTGCCTGACTGGGGAACGCCCAGGAACAGCAATGCAGATGTACCCCAACAGGCATCAGCACTTTGGCCAGGAAGCCTGACCCCAGAAAGCTTCTCAAAGGCAGAATTACTCACAAGAGAGCAATTTTATCCAGCAAATCTAGACACTGTGGGGACATAAATGAACTTCAGGCATCTTTCTGCTGTGTGCTGGTAGTACCTATGATAGGGATTCCTAGCAATTGTGGATAATAAACAAGCAACAGTCATCACTTTGTGAATTGTATTAGCTCTGGGAAATCTGCAGGGAACAGACATAGCCTTTGGCAGGCAGGGAAGCAGTGCCTCATGGCAGGGAGCTCTTAGCCAGGAGACAAGGCAAGGCTGGTCCACCAGCCCCTGCACTCTCATCATTCCAGCTACAGATGGAGACCACGAGGGAGAAAAACCCCTGGCCATGCTGGTAAGGGCTGCAGTTTCCCATCCTGTACTCAGAACATAATTAACAGCCTGCACAGTAAGAGAGGCTGCCCAGGGGTCTTTCCTGTCCACCCCTTTCTGGTCCCAGTGAGGGAGCACCTGGTACACACCACACCTAATACCCGTGGGTATTAGAGATTGTGATAGCACTATGAATAATGCTTACAGTCACTTAAAATGTCTCCCCAGTGTAAGCCAGAAGGTGAAATATTGTGTGAGTAGGCAATGCACATTTTTTGATGAACCCATACTATGTAGCTAATTGATCCCAAGTACCACAGTACATATCAGGGTTATCTACTGTAAAAGATTTCTGTGAGTGTGCCACAAGTTGGATCCAGCTTGAGAAGTGTAGGAACAGATGGTATTGTTCCGTCACTTTACATCAGATGTCATCAAAGAATAAAGTGATAGTATTTTCTTACCTCCCCCAGGAGCTGAACTTTGACTCATATTTTGTAACTCATATTTTGCAGGTCCAGTCATACAAGCAGAACTTGAGTATTGCTTCATGGTGCATTCTTGCGTGGATGTTAAGCACCTTTCCTGTTGCAGAAGGCCAAGAAGAGAACTGTATTTCCTGTCAGAGATCAGCTCATCGGCTGCCTGCAGGTCAGGAAGGGTGTGAGGATACACTGAACCGGTGACACTGGGAGTCCCAACAGGAGGGAAGGGCCATAAATCTGCAGGTTGAGCTGGATGACTACACAGAGATGATGGCTGGCACTGGCCTACCACACCAGCAGCAGCAAAATTCAGAGCAGAATTTGCCATGCTTGTTGAAGAAGATGATGGATATGGTTTGTAGCAACGTGAAGAGAAATTCCACTGATGGGGAGACATGCTGTCTACTTAAAAAGAGAAAAAAAGCATCTGAAGTCTCATCAATTCTTACTTTTTTCCCAAAGCAAATTCCAGTGGACTTCTAAGGGACTGTTATCAGATTGCACATTAATTTTTACAGAAATTATAATCACTTTAGTGCTGCTTATCTTAAAAATCAACCACAAATTCTTACCAAAGCAGACTAAACCACCACCATCAATGTTTCTACGAAGTATTAAATGTGTACTACACAACCACCAACTTTGGCAGGTTTTTGAGAGCTGCAAGCTTATGCAAATATATTTTTGTGAAGATGACAACTTAAGTTATAATGCACTTATTGCATCCAGCAGTGATGGGGACATTGGCTGGAAAATGATGATCTAGTCCTGCCAACAGGCCCATGGAAAGCTTGGGAATCACTCTAGCAATCACAGGGATTTACCCAGGGAGTCCCAGCTATATAACCTAGGGTTTTACAAGTATGATTTTCCTGCTTTCTGTTTGCACACAATTCCAAATTTAAGCTCAGTTTTTTAGGATCTTAAATTCCTTAGTGAAAGCCAGTCAGCCCCATCCAACACCAGGCTCACATACGGAAAGGAGCTCACCGTTTTTCAGGACAACAGTATCACCCTTCTGCTTTGTGCTCAGGTCTTGGGGGTTCTTGGCATTGCTGAGAGCTCTAGAAAAATGTTCATCTACCATGCTGTTAATGTCCCCTTGGAAATAGGTGAACACCACGCTCTGAGATCCCCATTCTGTTTTCACAGGCTCTTTGCTTTTACTCGTCTTTGGGGAAAGCTTCCTTGTTTCCTCCATTTTCAATGACCAACAGTCCCTGCAAAAAAAACCCCAAAAAACACAAACAAAAAAACCCCAGACAGGTCAAAGAGACAATGTTCAACTTCAAGTGCTTAGTGAGTGGTGAGCCCAGCTTCCTTCCTGAAATGGTAGGGGACAGAAAAACCCTTCTTAGCAGGATTAGGTTCTCTGTTTTTCTGCTTTTTCCACACACCTCTTCTTCACTGATTTCCTTATTAGATACTTCTAAAATGAAATACTTGGGCATAATGGGCACATCTACCCACTAGCTTTCATTTCTCACCCAAACTTTGTAAGTCTGGGCTTAGGAGCTAGTATTGTGCAGATGTGCCTCTGGAAGAACTGAAACACTTAAAAAAATAATCCAGAGGCGGCACTATCCCAGAATGAAGTTCAGGGTGAACTTATCAAAATACTTTGTCCAATTCAGGTTTTTGTGTTGTTCAAGAAACATAATGACAGAGTGAAAAAAAAAAAAAAAAAAAAAAAAGGCAACAAAACCCCCAAATCCCACTATACTACATTAGAGCTGAAAATAATAATTTTAGATAAGGTAAAGTCTGAAGTACCTTAATCACTGTCAGCACAGATCTCCAAAACAGAAAGACTTCTAAGAGTAATTAGTTGCTTCACCTGTGTCCTAGGGTGACTTTGTGATGCTTGTATCCCCAGCTGTCTGCTCTGTGTTGGATGTTATGTCCTGTACCTTTAAGGCTAGAGTGAAGAAGGAGCGCGAAGTTTGTTTGGAGCTCTGCTCTGACTCCTCCGGATTCCTTTTTCTCACAAATTGTGCTGTCTTCAGACAGAGAGAGAGAACTCTCTTTTTTTCCTTTTTTCCTTTTAATTAGTTTTTGGCTAGCTGAAGCAGAGAAGCTCCCTGGTTTTTTTTCACTTTTTCTTGGGACTGTTTAAATCTGTCCTGGACTGAAAAGACCAGAGAGACACCGGGAGCTCACACCTGTGGCCCGCCTGGTCCTGGACGGCCCAAGAGAGACTGAGACTGAGGAAGAGCTGAGCACACCCACGGCAAAGACACTTTCATTCTGGCCATCCCTCTTTGGAGCGGTGAGAGTTTTCATATTATTCAATTGTTTGTGCTTGTGGGCTTTTGTTTGTTAAATAAATAGTTTTTTCCACTTTTTCTTAGAGGAATTTTATTCCCGGACCAACTGAGGGGGAGGGCCTGTTTGGGCTTGCTTCCCAGAGGATCCCATTTGGAGGTTTCCTCCCAAATTTGCCCTAAACTAGGACATATACATTTTTAATTGGCACCCATCACATGGCTTGAGAGAGTGGAAAAAACTTGTACTGGTTGTATTTTAGTTGTACTCGTTGTGGGATAAAGCAGTCAGTAGCATATTACTGCTTGAATTCATCACGTCTCTTGGGATGGAGTCCTTCCCGTGTTTCTGTTCCTTAGGCTTTTTTGAGGTTTTAATACCTTTCTGGTCTCTGGGTTTACTGGCTTATCCAGAAATAGCTCCAGTATTGTCTCTAACACGCAATTTTTACGCTAGAGGTGCAAGGATTAAAATAGCTATTTTACTGGGCTCACTGATAATGATTTACAGGAAGTTTATAAAGATGCTGGAGTTTGTGCCAGCTATGTTTGGTTTATGGTTTCTTCATCCTGCCTTGCGTCCTAGTCCCAGGAGCATGTTTGGGGGATTTGTTAGTAATTGCACCCAGTTTGTTGGAGGAAGAGCAGGAGATGAGGATTTCCAGCCTTTCCTGTCCTTCTTTTCCTTTGAATCGGTTACATCACTTTTTGAGAATGTTCAGTGTCCCCTGAATGTTAAAGATACCACCTTCCTGGTATTTCATCTGGTAAGCTTCCTCTATATGGTTTGCAGCTTGTCTAGAGTGAGGGCTGAGATTTCCAGAGAAGCTGATGAGACTCCTGAGCCAGAAGTAGACCCAGGTGTGGAAAAACCTGAGTGGTGTGGAGAATGGGAGGGTATGGGCCAAGCCCTGAAGGAATTTTCTGACCCTATAGTCTGGGACTTTCCATGTGAACAAATTCAGCACCCAGCTGAAAGAGAACTGCAATGATGAGTCTAAGGAGAAAAGGCTCATTGCAATAAGCTGGGCCCTGGCCTATGCTTATTGCACACTGCTAGATACTGTAGGGCAGCAGACAGAGGCTGGGGGGCAGGGACATAAATCAGCAGCTACCCCAGTCACTCAGGCTGCAGACAACACCCCGGCTACTCAGGCTGTAGCTAAACCAGATAGTGAGTCTAAACCAGACAGTGAGCCTAAGCCCCTGGCAGTTGCTCCAGTAAAGAAATGCACACAGCAAGCCCATCGACCAGTGGACGACGATGATCCAGAAGTGCAAGTATTTGTGCAAGTTATTTCTCCTTCAGGTGGACAAGGACCCATGGCCAACACAGGCTTAAGAGTGGTGGCTGTTGACAGCTCACCACAAGAGCTAATACTTGACAATGTTTTTCACATTCCCCACCCTTGCCAGCAGTATTGATTTCCCACCACTGGAGCATCCGACAGGGAACTCTTCATTCTTGATTTCATGTAGCTCAAATCAGTTGTAAAAACAAAAAAACCTCTCACTTCCCAAATATAAACCACAATTTAACAAGCAGGCATTCCCTCTTATCAAGTTATTCCTCAAATAAGGGAACATTTGAGAAGTCGGTGAATTCTCCTACCTTAACTCACTGTCAGCAGCAGTGTCACACCAGTCAGATTTTCCAGATGTGGGACACTCATGCTGTGTCCAGCAGGTTGGGATCCTTGCTGGGCCCGGCCAGCTCTGAGTGCACTGCAGTGACTGCAGCAGAAGACAAGCCACGTTCATGAACTCCCCACACTTTCTAGCCTCCAGCTGCGCTGGTCGAGGCGTTTCCTTCAGCCTATCTGCTAAGAATGCATGAAATGCACTCCAACGAGTCAACCAGGTTAGGAGGTTTCAGGAACGAGGAAAATAGGATTGTAAGTAAGTTTAGGTTTGTTTGGTTTTTTTTTTTCTTATGACAGTGTGTACACAATAAAGAAGACACTGTGGACTTTGGAAAAGTTTGGAGTAAGATGATAAGTTATGGCAGAGCACTAAACTTGCTCAGGATCATAAAGGACTTTGCCATGTTACAGAATATTCACACTTAAGTTGGTAACTACAAGCACCTATGAGAAAAAGATGACCTGTTTCCAACCCAGATAAACTGGATGATCAATTTTCTCACTTATCTTTGCTGGATCTGTTTTAATAACTACAGAAAAAAAAAATCATTCTTGTTCTGTAAGGGCTGTAGCAGGAAAGAGTTTGTGATTTTTTGTGGCAAGTTTACCAAAATTAGAAAATTGCAGCCATTCCAGAAATGCTGAAACAGGGTCAAACTTGCCAGCCTCAGCTGGAAAAAACACACTGGGGAACTAGTCACCAAACTGGTGACATTATGTCTTTTATAGAGTAGCTTAGGAGTTTGTTTACTCACCCAGAAAGCTGGAGAGCACAATCCAATTCCCTCTGCCTAAATCTGTATGGATCCGCCCTCTGCCCTTCCCAGGACAACCTAACTACCAGGCTGGGAGAGTTCCCGTGACGGGGCTTGGTCTTTTATTGACACACTCTTTGCGTAAACACGTTTTCATTGTGACACAGACTGGATTCCAGTCCAACAGCAGGCCAAGAACCCTCAATATGTCCATCACTCTTTCTCTGACTCCCTTTTCTAAACTGTCTCATATGGCAGAGATTTCGTCTGCTAAAGCTTTTCAAGGCCTTACTGAGGTCTTCCTCTCATGCTGAGTCAAAGCTCTCCTCAGATTAAGATGGCATCAGTTTAAAGCTCCTAGAAAGAACTATAGGGTAAAGTGGGATTATAATTCCTATTTTTTAGTATGGGAATTGAATTACTTATTATCAGTGCTTTTGAAGCATTTGAAGTGTCAAAGCTTTGAAGAAAAAAAATTTTTAAAACCTTTGAGAATAAAAATTAAAATTCTACTTGTCCTTATTAAAAACATCTCCACAATCTCAATTTTAACTACAGTGTCTGCAGTGATCCCTCCTGCTCCTTTTCTCTCCATTAACACCCCAAGCCAGGAAGAAGGCTGAGACCAAACCCATAAAGAGGGAACAAATACCATAGCCCACTTACAGTTCCAGCAATGTGTTTGCTGGGTCCAACTGGAAGCTCTTGGCCCATTAACACATGTGGTTTATAAACTGAAGCCCCTCTGCACCAAATGCTATGGTATCTTTTACTGAGGAAAAAAGACAAATGCGTTATCTTAAAACTAATCAGCAAAGACTTGTTCTGTTCATGAGTTTGTTTATTAAAAAGGTAGTATAAAACACAACCCCTTTAAGAAACAAATTGAAGACAAACAAAGGGTAATCTCAGATGCTGTCACAAGTCTAGATATTATTCAAATACCATTTGCTTTGTAATGTTGCTTTTCTAAAGGATAAATGAAAATTATTAATTTATTGAATGAAAATCACCTGTCAGAAAAATTCCAAGTCTACTTACTGAAAAGTTTAATCTAACAATATACTTTCATATTACAGAATGAGCAAAAAACCAGTTTGCTGCAAAAGGTTTCATAATTCTATAAATATTTTACAGAACTTTCAAAGTATCCTGACAGTAAGGTGTCAAGCTATAATGAGCACTACAATACACACAAGTCAAATCAACACAAATGCACAACTCACAGAATTAATTTACCATACTGCAGTATGTTTCCTCAAATGTAGAAATAAAAATAAGAATTTAAAATCCAATTAAAATCCATAGGAATGTATTTTTTTTCCCAAATCTGGTTTGGTTTAGGTTCAAGAATTCAGGATATGAATATTGATGAAAGGCAAGTTTGGGTTTCTATGAAGCATCCAACACCATCAAGTTTTCTTAAGTGAATTAAGCTAATTATGCTAATTATTTGTAATTGTTAATAGGTTAACCTTAACTGAATAATGCCTAGGACATGTTTTAGCTAAAATGCACTGCATTTAACATACTAAAGATTTTAAGTGAATTGCAATCCTTATACAAAACCTAAGCTGTATGAGGGACTGAAATTCAATTTAAAAAAATTTTGAAAGCCAGAAGGAGAAACAGATAAACATTTTGATGCAAAATGAAACTAATTCTCTCCCTACACCTGTATACGAACATTCAAGAACCCACAAAGAAGGGGAAAACCTTCTAAAAAGCCTTTTATTTTGAGGCTTTTTGTTTCCAGGTGTCTACCGTGGCCATGCTCCTCCAGCCATGTCATCTCTGGTGAATACCTGTAACTCCATAAAAATTCCTTCCCAGCAAACCACTGAACAGCATTTGATTCTAAAGCAAACTACCAATTTATCCTGAAGCTAAGCAATTATTTTGGATGGTTCAGAAAGTGATTCTGCCAAATTATGCTGAAGGATCAGTTAATAACTCTGTCATATTGCATATAAGTGGCTTTACATCCATTTTGTTACCTGGAAAATTCGTAGAAACAACTACTTCTCTAGTTCACAACTGAGCAAAAATAATTATCCAGAATTTGTTTCAGCCTGCTGCTAGTTATTGTTTTCATCATATACAGAGGAAGGGAGACAGATTCTCTTAAAATGAACCTCTCACCAAAAGCACAGGGACGGAGGAACAGGCACTATACTGGAACACTGGAATAGGACCTAAAAAAACCTTAGAAACTGAGCAAAAACGTTTTTGTCCCTTCTAATGAGCAAGAAAAGTAATTAGAAAACACTTTAAATTAAAGAAAAAATAAAGTGAAAATTCCTTTAAGATTTTAATTTCTCACCAATTTATGTATGATGCTGATCAGTAAGAAAAATGTGTAAATTTAAAAAGCAACTCAGCTTGTTCAGCTTTGTTAAAATTTCTTATTAAACATTACTGCTCTATATTATAAGAATTCCATAATTGTACTTCAAAATAGAAATTTTAACTTCTGTGAAAATTTTTATTTCTGTTCAGACTGATTTATAAAAATTTCATAAATTCAAAATAATTTCACAAATAATTTCAAAAAGGAAAACAACTAAAGAATTTGGTTTTAATGAAAATCTGCTGAAAAGAGTCGCAGCTGCATTAACCTCTCCTTGGACTACTAAATGCCTCAATAACTCAAGAAATAGTTTATAAAAATATATTTTTACATTTTACTGGGGAAAATGGAGGTAGACAAAAGGAAAATACGAGTTTGAGTATAA
This sequence comes from Nicator chloris, assembly GCA_013400495.1. Taxonomy (NCBI): domain Eukaryota; kingdom Metazoa; phylum Chordata; class Aves; order Passeriformes; family Pycnonotidae; genus Nicator; species Nicator chloris. The sequence continues at coordinate 25,353 of WAAE01012611.1, read as the reverse complement.
CGGCACACTTGAAAACAACATATTTGCATGGAAAAAGAGCTTTTATTTCTTAAGAATCCTAGTTAATAGAAAAGCCAGTAAAGCATTTGGTCTCAGTCTTTGTTGGTGCTCTTTTTTAGTCTGAAGTCTAAAGGAAAGGTGAAAGGACTAAGAGCACATTGAACTTCTGCAGCAAGCCAGTCAAATTTGCATACCAATTGGAGAGAGGAAGGTTTACTGCACATAGAACAACTCCTTATTTTTCAAAGTCTTATTTCAAACACTAACTTTGTTTTCCATATCTGATACCATGATAAGGCTTCACAGAACTTTACAAGTTTTATATATAAATTTCCACGTTTCCCTGTATCAGTTGTAATTCCACTGTAAAACAAGTGATTTAACTGTGTAGTGTTACACAACTGGGCTTCCTTAAAAAAAAGGCAAACAAAACACAAGAGTAAGAGATCTAAAGCCTGGAGTCTAGAAGTTGGAAGAAAAAAAGGAGTACTGAAAGCAATACTCACCACACTAAACTACACTCCCCATATGCAAACACTTCCAGCTCTCAAAGTCTGTGGTGCATCTTACCAATAAAAATAACTAAGGCAGAACCAACACAACCCAGAAATGTATCTGAATATACCACTATGTGCAGCTAGTAACCAGGCAGTGTTCCAGATTCCCTGAATTCTTCAAACACCTGCTTTGCTGAAACACACAATCCACACACTTGGAAAGGTGAGAAAATGGACTTTTTTTAGCTGGCAAGAGCTGTATCTCTTCTTTATAATGCAACTCAGAATAGGAAATTTGTTGTGTCAGTGTATTATGAGCCCGCGGACTTTTAAGCCCTGAATTCAAATATGACAGCTATTTTTGTCACAAAAGATATAATTTATAACCACAATGGCAAGTGCTAACTTAGGTGCTCTTGTTGGCATAGCCACCCATACTTACTGACTATATATTAAAAAAAAACCCAACAAAATAAACTTAGACAACCATATACAATTCAGGAAAAAATCTGTATGGTAATCTCAGAGCACAAGGTTTGAAAATAACATTTTCAGAGTATTCTGATTACCTCATGATGGAAACACAGCAATTAGCATCTATACTTGCTTGCAATCCAATATGAATTAAAAAAAAACCTCAAAGGTTCCTCCTTGCAAATGTGTATTGGTAACCATCCATATGAACAGCATGCTCTGAATTTTTATTTGTTTAGTGCCAATATCCATGTTCTTTTAGCCTTACTTATCAAAATAGTGGAATTCTAAATTTAGAATGACTATGCCCAAAACAGCTCCCCTCAGTTATTTTTGAAATTAGAGTATCTTTTAAGTCCTTGCTTTTGGAAATATTTTGAAGAGGACTAGCATTTGCTTTTTCCATATAAAAGCATTATTTGAAAGCGTCTTTTAAAGTATTCTAACTTTTGCACAACAAACTGCAGTTTGAGCTGCCAAAAGCATTTAAATGTTATGAAATATGGAAGATCCTCCCCGCTGTGAAGAGCACACAGAGCTAAAGTAAAACGCTGAGGAGAACTCACACTCATCATGCTAACAAAGTTAACGAAAATCCCTTACTCTAATATAAAAGCAAGAACTACTAAAGCCACCACAAAAATCAAAAGCCTATTTTAATACCTACTGCATACAGACCATGAGAGTGTAAAATCAGTGTTATTATGGCCTGGAATACATGTGTTCATGCATTTCTAGTCTCCTTGACATAATTCCAGCCTCTATCCAACATCAACAGAAAATCTAAACAGGGGAAGGAAAAATTAATTTGCTGACTGCTGTGGTTTAATAACCTCTCCTCACTCAGTTTGCCTTAGGGTTGCTATGGCAACAGTCTGCCACTTTCTTTAAGCTTGTGACCTGATACTACTCATCATCTGCCACCTAAAACATAGCAACACATCCAGTGCATTCACCCCGTATGGATCACAACACCTGTTCCATAAAATGCTCCAACATACCAGGATACAAATTATTGAAATACTGAGTTCCAAGGGCTACAGGAAAATTAACAGTACAATCCACAAATCTTGTAAAAGCTTTGCATTACATAAATTACATATAGTTACATAAACTTAAGGGTTGGAACATGTTTCACACTCATATGATGAAACACTGACAAGCATAGTTAGAACAAAGGAAGCCTGATGAGTTTTACTGCATTCTTGGCAACTTGAGTTACTTTACCTGAACAGCCAATGAATACAACCTTTTAGAACCTCATTAAATACTGCTTTTAATGAAAACTTCAAAGCACATAGTTGATGACATTCTAGTATTCCTATATTCATATGAATATTGTCAGCAGTCACCCTGAAGAAAGGGATACACTCAAACATCACCCTAAAAATCATGCTTTCATAAAGCATTAAAGATGTTATGTATCGGCTTCACCATCACTGCCTGCAAGGCTGCTGTCTGTGGATGGAGCTCCATCTTCATTAATACCCTCACCATTATTCTCACTCTTATGAGCTTCATCATTTGCATCCTCCTTAGGTGTGTCATTAACCTCTGGAGGTGCTTTCCCTTCGGGCAGTTTAACGCTACTCGATGCAGAATCCGAATCAGATGTCGTTTGCTGCTCCTTTGCATCAGAATCCCCTAAAAATGACTCCCACACCCTAAGCCTTTCTTCCCTTTCTCTTGCAGTCTCCTCCACCTGTTAAAGAAGTGTTTATGCACGTCATTATGGAGTCATACTTGTCAAAATGGGTATTTACACAGATAAAATTAAACAAATATTTATATTACAGAAATACCTCAGTGCTGACTGTGAACTAGTGATCTGTACATCCAGTGGCTAATCCTCTAAGTTGACACTTTCAGTACTCAAACAGGTGCTCTAATTTTTTGCTAAGCTGAATAAGTGAGAATGATTTTGGAGACATTCTACAGCTTTTGCACAGAAGCAAGATAATGCATGCATGGGCAGGGGAAGGGTATGGGGACAGGAATGCTAAGCACTCCTAGAATTCAAGCAGATTTACTGTTTGGAAGACATGTTTGATAAAACAGAACCATGAAAGGCTACCTGGTAATCCGTTACACCATCCCATGTTTCAGCACTGAGCTGACGGCCACCAAACCACCTTCCATTTAGAGTCAGCTTGCACAGATCAGCTTCTGTTGCTTCTTTAAATGACACAGAAGCGACGCCATCAGGGTGCCTCTGTAAGGACAGGTAACTTGCATTTAATGATATTCTAACTAACGCATGCATTCCAATACCCTTTATATTGTCTTATAAAATCAATCAGGATATAGCTCCATTCTGATCATACATAATCAGGTTTGAAAAGTTCAGTTTCCAAGTTTCCATACGTTGATCTATTGGCACACAGAACACACAATTTTTTAACACTGAAAACAAAAAATATTTCAGCTAACTTAGCTACAAATAATGTATCCATACACTTTCAAACTTTTAAGATGTATCCAAGCTCCTGGGAAGAGTTAGTTTGCCTTTGCATAGCCTGAAGTCAACAGGTGCTTAGACATTAAGTTCCAAAAGTTTTAGAGTACTGAAAGATTGGGTCAAGTTTCCACGAAGTAAACACACCCAAATGAATGCTCCACTCATATTTAAAGCAGCCTAAATGTTTTGTACCTTTGCACACTACATCAATTCTGCCAATACAACATGTAAAAATACCTACATCAAATATGAGAACCTTCTTTACTTGACCAAACTTTTCACACTCTGTCCACAGATCTTCTCTTATCTCATTTAGCACTAAAGGGTCCTCCTACAAAGCAATTACACACCATTAATTAAACACAAGCACTCACTTCCCTCGGCTTTATTTTTGCTCCATCACCAGTGGTACACATCTGTCAATCTGTTTTAAGTCCATAAATTGAGTGCTGTTATGCTGCATTTTCAAATCCACCTGGGAGTTGGCAGACAGCTCTTATATGAAATAATAAATTTAATTTATTAAATTTAATACTTGTTAATAAAGCTATTTTGTGCTCGTTTCTCCATTCTGACGATTACTGCTGTTTACTCCTCTTTCCACCTCAGGAAGGAATATTGTCACATATATAGGTTTTTCAGACAGCAAAAAACCCTGACTTGAAAAACACGTTCTTGTAAAATATACCAACATTTTTTCTTGCTTTTGGAGAGAAATTAATTAATTTAAAGCAGATGCTTGGCACAGGAGAACGCTCTTCCCAAATAGCAAGTTGAATTTTGTTTTCATCTGCTTAGAATTTTGCTACAATTTGTATGGCAGAAAGTTCAGACATGTTATCTCCTACCAGCACAATCTACAGAATCAAACTGCACAATCTACAGAAGCAAACTGCATCTTCCTACCTCAAAGTCCTCGGGGTGAAACATATTCCTGAGGAGAACGATGCGTTCATGCCGCATTCGAGTTGCCCCATCTTTCTTCTCCGGCCTCCAATCCAGCTGTCTAATGAAATGAAGCAACAGTAAGAAGATATTGTTGCGGCTCTCTTCAGTTTCTACAAGTGTTTGTTGAAAAAAAATCATTAATTTGGCATTTCTGGCAATATATTGACACTTATTTTGACACAAAGAGTTAAGTTATTCTTCTAAAAAATACAGTAATTACCCAGGTTTACTACTGCTACAAAACATTTGAGGTTTTAAGGTACTTAAAGGCTTATAGAGCGAATATAAATAGTTTTTCAAAGTACAGTATTTTTTAAAACACTGACAAAATATTTATGAAGTATTTATTCCTTCCGAATAGCAACTCAGATAAAGCAACCAGCTGTTTTCAAGTGCAATTAAAATGTCAGTATTTTACCATTTTTTCCTAACTTATTCTGTCAAAAAAGGAGATCCACTATTCCCCTAGGTAAAATTTAACTGCTTTTATTTAAAAGAACATGCAACAACACGTCGACTCTTACACAGGCATTACTACAAGATGTATTTTGCTCCCCAGTGTAGAGCCACTAACACAAACTAGTCATGTAACCCAGCACATCTGTTCTAGAACTTTGCCTTCTCACAGCATATCTTCTCGTAGAAATGTCTATTTCATATCCTATTAAAAACACCCCACACGTTTACTTACACTTTTAAATCTCAAGATCATACACTGGGGTGGGGAAATCTTAAGTTTCTTCTTGTACCTGCTACTTTAGCTGAAGAAAACTTGGATTTCCAATGAGAGTAGTTATACCAGTAAATTATGCTCTTCAACTCAAAAGGAACACGGTCCTATTATTCACACAAATTTCAGTCAAATGCAATTTCATAATTTTCATACACCTGTCTACACACTGGAAACTTCTTACAGTCAGAATCATCACTCTATCTTTGAGGCAGACATACTTCTGGCTTTAATTGGTATCAAGTAGCCTTTGTTCCCCTTAACTATGGGAAAACATTTCCGTATTACTATTTACAATGCTTAGTGGAATGTTGCTTTCATTGAAATATCAAAAATATTAAAACTTTTTTCTTCTTTTAATGTGTATCTTCTTCTTTCCAAAAGGCAGAAGAACAATTTTTAAGTGACAAAAGCAATGAATCAAGGTACAACTCAAAACCTAGTATATTTTATAGGAGAGAGAGGTGTCTAGCAGGATCTACAGAGATATTTTAGTATTTGCCCCTGTGGCAGCCAGCAGTTATTTTCTTGCCCTTTCCAACTTCTGCAGTATGGCTCACATAAATACATGTGAGCAGCCAAAGTGCTATGACCTTCCAACAGTAAGCCCAGATATTGTGACAGGACTTGCACGCTCTTGCCCAATGAAGAGGAAGAGAGTCTTTAATTTCCCCAGAGCTGTAATATTTTCTTCTACATCTCAAGGCACCATTGCTCCCTGTGTATTGTTTTAATGTGCAAATCACAAAGAAGTTCATTATATCAGCACTTAATCTAGGAGTTAGTCCCCTTCAAGCATGCAATAGTTAAGCTAATGCACTGTCAGACAAGACTTTAACTTTTGCAAAACTTAGCACCGTATTTGAAAGACAGCACCACTTTACTAATAGCACTTAGAATTCAAGCAATATTTTACTGAAATAAAAAATACAAACTTCTGCTGTTGCGACAACTTCTTCTTGTAGTCTTTACATTTCTTCTTCTTTTTGCTTGCATCGTACTCCCCCTTCAGTTGGAACTTTGCAACTTCCACATGCAGTTTACAGCCTCGGATTCCTGCTTCATGCAGAAGCTTCAAAGCAAGTTGAACTGATTCTCTCTATTGGAAGATAAGACACAGCACAAACTTTAAAGCATATGGCAAAATCCAATTGTATTCCAATAACATGTCATTAAGTATCCTGTGCTAAGAATCAAGTCCCTGTCACTGAAAACCATAATGCCATCTTCTGACACACACCTGGCACTGTTTTCTTGATCAAAACCCAGTATTTCTTCCCTCCTGTTGTTATTGAGTAATACTTCCAAAAGCAGCTGCAGATATTTCATTCAAAAATGTCATAGACGCTAAACTGCAATATCCAAGCAAGCTGATGAACTTAAAAGCAAGAATAAAAAGGTTTCAGAGGACTGATTTCCTATAAAACTTGTATCACTTTTCTAAGCACAGCACATGTTGAGACTCTTAGGAAAACATTAAAAATTACTTAAGAGTCCTTTAGAGCACAGACAGTATTTATGCTTGTGCACTCCACAGCCCTAACTACTACAATTACAAAAATAGCACAGACTACAAGCCATTTGATTTAGTACTGCCTGGTGTTTCTTGCAGAACTAAAGCCAGCTGCACTTGGAATCACCAAGTTTCCAAATGATTCACAAGTGAAAGCACATAAGGAAATAGTACTTCAGCCCAGACTTTTACAGCTTAATAAAGAATGAAAGCACAGTTCTGAACCAAACCAGTTCTCAATTAAAAGCTGTAAATACAGGACTGCAGTATGTTCCTTCCTGGCTTGTTATTTCTGTATTCTTGGTTACACAGTTCAAAGTAAAAGGTGAGGAGCCTCCCATTTCAGCCCATAATCTAGAGCACCCAAGACAGGAGCATGTTCAGAAGGTATTATGGCCATTTCCAGGCGAAGGGTGAGGTTGGATAAGAGGAAACAAATGAAGTAAGTGGGCATTTCTGGAGTAAATCTTTATAAGAGACACCTATATTCCAAATTGTGCTTTAGATTTTCAAGAATCTTCTGAATGTGATTCTGAAACGATTGCCATATGTGCCTTCAACGGGATGGAAAACTGCATTTCAATGCACCACTGACCTTCAGATAACAACAGAGGCCATCTCCTTTAAGATTTCCTTCCTTATCTTTGTACAGTTTGATCTTGTGTTCTTCTGTCTGAGGATCTCGCATGATGATACCACATTTTGACATGACTTGTACAAATTCATCTTTTGTAATGTCTGGAGGTAAACCTGCCAAATAAATTCAAACAGAAGGCTTAAATATGGTCTATTTAAAAAAAAACAACTCCATTCTAATGAGTTGTTTTTTTTTTAAATAGCTCCCCTAGTAGCTCCCATAGTGCTTCTTTAAACAAAAGATATCAAAATAAAGGACATTTTACATACACTGCAAGAAACCACTGCCCTTGGGCATTACCTTCTAAGCATTACTTCATACCAGTATTTTGAAAATCCTTGTACTTTGTAACAGGTGTAATACACAGAAAGATCTCTGTCCTCCTTAATACACACACCTAGAGATTTATTGTCACACATAAACTTGTCATTATCTTATCCTTTAAAAGCCTGCAGAAATTGTTTTTCTTATAAAAGAATAAATTAGTGACTTGGCTGACACAGCTCACAGAATACCCCATTTAAGAGATAAAAGCACAGAATACATCCATTCTACTTCTTTCCCATATCTGCAATTTAAAGGTCAGAAAGACATTACGCAGTCAGAAACATAACATTAAGTAGCTTGCAAGTGACAGACTGAACAGATAATATTAGAGACATAGATGAGTCTCTTTTACCATCTGTAGCTCAAAGTAGGTAAATAAACAGTATTACTTACCTGTCACATAAACATTTGTGTTTCTGTCTTCTTCAACATGAAACCACCCTAAACACAAGAACTCAATTCAGTTATGGTAATATATTAAACATGGGAGCATACATGTTTATATTCCATCAGATTTATAAGAATTTTTGCTTGCTCACAGGGAAGCTCTGAACATGCCTTAATTTGCTTTTTCCCCCTTTGTATACACATTCAGGATACCTGTGAAGCACCATACAATTTTAGAACCATTCTGCAAATTACCAGCACAACCTTATCATTGCTGTACCAGATAACAAGGATCAACTGCCAGTTTTCCCTCAGTACAATACAGGTCACAGCCTACACAGAGGGAAGTGCTTTGTCACTTACCTGGCTCTAGCTTCCTTTTTTCCGATTTTTGTTTTGGATCTGTTTGTTTTCGTGCTGTCTCATTTGCTGATGGTTGTGTTCCTGATGTCTCAGAACTTACTGGTTGCTTGCTTTCAGTGGCTGTACCAGAAGCAGATGAAGTATCTGTCTCATCTGCGTGGAAGCCATAGTTGGCATGATAGGTTGCCAGGAAATCCTCTGTTATCTGAAAAGAAATTAGGAAAATTAATACAGAATCTCAAAGAACTATAAATTCAGGTTTGTATTTTAACGTTACTTAGGTGACGGTCATTTTTTATCTGGCAACATAGAAAATAATATTTTAAAACTTTTAAAATTATCTTTGCAAAGCCATACACATAACAAAAACTATCAGTTCAGGCATTACCTGAATTAGACCAAGACACAAATTCCATACAGCATATGTAGTTTTTACACAAACATTTCACAAGTTCTGCCATTTTTCAAACAAAGCTTTCTGCTTCCCATGTGAATTGGGTCTGCCTGAAGGACAAAAACCAAGTGCTCCTGGCCATGGTGAAGTGATAAAGTGATACTGATGGTAAGCCAACAACTTATCCACAGATGATGAATGACTGACATTTGCAGGTATCTGCCTTTTCATGGAATAATTTCCAGAGATGACACATATTTGTGCTGACAGGCAGTAAATATTGCACTTAACCGGAAATGTATTTTAACAAATTCCTTCTAAGGCCAGAGTAATAATTATTGATTAGTAAATAAATAAATTTACTTTATATCCTATGAATAAAGAATTAGCTTGCTCTTTTCCAGAGAGAGACTATATTTGGATAAAATAGAAGACTGGCCAATGCCTATGTTTTAGAGGTCAAAATAAAAGGAAAAAAACCACTAATTATACCCAGTATTTCCAGCCACTAGCAGTCACATGCAGAGAGATACATCACAGCTGTTTGTTAGCATCCCTGCATTATGAAGTATTTTCTGAGGTTGCACACTCTGAAATATTTTTTCTCAAAACTGAGCCTTAACCTATGAAAATTTTACCTGACACTGACCTTTGCTGCACTTGCTTCATCTGTATTCAAAAGGGAACAAAACTTAATGCCATTAAGCTATTGTAAGAGAGCAATTTCAAGTGTCAGTGATGAAAATGTAATCTCTTATCTTCCATAGTGATTTGAAGTTTGAAGTTTCAACTCTACAATTTCATTATGACAAATCAGAAATGCAAAATTGACAGTATCAGTCTTGTCAGGAATAATGCAAGATGCCATGGTGCCCTATAACTTTAAAGGTTAGCACAAAATAGCTCTTAGGCTAAACAAGATTTGCCACACACCTCAATAAAGAATGTAAATGGCTGCTCTTACAGGTATGACATAACACAGCATCAAGTCAAAGTACAACCACATTTAATGAAAAAAAGAAGGTAAGAAGATTCTGCTCTAATCTGGTTCGTTATCTTTGACATTAGCCACCTTAGCAAATCCTTAGTGCCACAGTTGATGGGATACAGAGAATTAAGAAGCTTCTGTACTTGGTGAACAGCATTATTAATTTTCATCAGAAAACCTACTGGTAAATTAGTGATTAAACCTGCAACAGGGTTACTTTTCAGCTTCTGGGGGAACTGCATTCTGTGTAAAGCTCCATTTATTCTTAGCAAATTATCTACCATGGACTATCAAATTTTGCCGTTCAGTAACAAAGATTTTTTTGCATAAAATGCTATCATCCTACCATATAACCTTTACCACTACTTCACCTGAAAATGTCTTTTTACAAGCACAGAGGAGTTTATACACATATAAAGGCTTTTACTGGAACTTCTGTCATACCACGATGGCATGAGAAACAAGTAGTCACAGAACTACTTACTGGGGACTTCAGTCCAGTTGTGGTGGAGAACATCACAGACATCAGTCCTACCTACACACCCACACAGTCACGCAGTTTGGGGTGATTAGGCTCACAAGAAAAGAAACACAACACTACAGGACATGTGAGCTTGTAATTAACTGCTGGTCCCACTGAAATGGAAAGGAATAGATTAACCAAATGAAGAACAGATACCCCGTGTTTGCAGATGACAGCCAACGTCTGTATTTGCACAGCAAGTGATGCAAGCAGCAGATGAATTCCACGTTATTTTGTGCTATATCTGTTGGTCTAAAAAATTTGGTCTTCATGAATACAGTACCATTGAAATAAAAATAATTAAATAATAAACAATGTTACAATTGCTTCTATTAAATATTTTATTGTCTCCAAATTTTTCTGGGGAATGCTGGCAGATATCATTCACTTTTTGCACTGCTTTGAAATATGGTTTAGGGGAAGTTCAGCAAACACTGTATTCCCAAAGCAGAACAGCAGTGCAATCCCAGTCTACAGATAATGATTACTTAGATTAGTCAGAATATTTTCATCTTTTGTCAAGAAACAGAGATAAAAATTTCATTCCTGTCCATGGAGAAAGAAGTACAGCTTCTGGTTACAACAGTCTCCTCAGTTTATCGGGATCAAAAATTCTAGCAGTAATCATCAGCCAAAAGACGTAACCTGAAGAACTCTGTGGCTTCCAGATAGGTAAAGAATCTTTGTGCAGCATTGTGGGTCACGGATAGGTCACCAATATACGTCCTATTTACTAATGAACTCTTCTGCTCCTATTTAACCTGTCCAACCCTTACTGTTATCTCCTCTCCAAGAGAGAACAGATAAGAAAAGCACTTAGGAAAGACAAATGCTACTGACAAGAGACACATTTTGAAAGAGAGGTGAGAAGAAAGGGGAAGAAATGGGAGCAAGACAAGAAGAACCCTTTTACAAATTACCGTGCTTACTGGATATAGGACCCCAAAGGGAGCCAGGAGTACTCATTTCTCCACTGCTTCACTTTGTGAGTCTGGATTTTTCACATTTTTACTCCTCCAAAAGCCATCTGCTCCACAGACACCTTCCTAGGTTTACACACATTCAAACTTGGCACTACCAGCCTCACTCTCACTCAGATTCTCTGAATTGCAATGAATTCAGTGTCACAAACTAGAATTGGCACATTACATCCATCCAAATAGATGCCACAAAATGTCTTAACAATAAATTAAGTAATTGCCCTCATCCATTGCTATATGATAACAAAATTACTATTTCACTTGCAGATCAGTGGATTGGCTCAACATAGTAAATTTATATTCATTCTCCCCTTGAAGAGCCATGTTATTATAGCAAGATCATGTTTTATACTAAAAACATTTAATAAATTTAAAAATTAGAAACTGTAATGTATTTCCATGCTGTGGAATGCCACTAAGACAAATACACTTATTTTTCAAGTGCATTTGCAAGACTGAAGGAGGTGGAACAACACATCTCTTATTTTACATAATCTTCAGACAATAATAAAAGAGGCATAATACTATTCTATTTTCATCTAGACCTTGTAACATACTAAGTCATTTCTACACTGCCCACAAAGAGATCACCACAGCTACTGTGACAGAGACCTAAACACATCCCAGGCATCTCCGATCAACATCCACAAATATAACAGTGACTTCATCCCAGGCCCGAGCAACTCTACAGATTCTCGGCCAAGGTGAATAGCCAATGCACAGCTCCTCACAACAGCGCAGCCGGTCAAAGACGGAGACGACACCGTGGTTTTGTCTGTAAAAGGGTGTGTTTTGGTGCTGCTGAGACCTCGCAGCAGACACGACGTGGCTGAATGCGGACACCTCCGTACCGACGAGATCTGGCATCAACTGCTCCTTCTTCATCCCCTTCCTCGGGGCCCCCCGTACCCACCTTGGGGAACCAGGCCTTCTTCTCCAGGTCCCACTCGTAGGCTGCCCCATCCGCCGGGTCCACGTAGGTAAAGGGGTCGGACTCGCCCTCGCCTTCGCCCTCGGCTGGCCTGGCCTCGTACTGCTGCTGGAGCTGCAGCTGCCGGTAGAATTCTTCGTTCCCGTCCTCGCCGCTCATCCTGCCCCGTTCACTGAGCCTCAGGCACCCGCGCCCCTTCCGCCGCCGCCTGCAGCACGCCCGGCCCTGCCCGGCCCGTCCCGTCCCTCCCGGTGGCGGGAGCGCGCGCGGATAACCCCGCAGCTCCCGCGGCCGCCGCGACCGTCCAGGGCCCCGGCGCGCTCACAACACCGGAAACACCCCACGGGCCACCGTAGCTTGCGCCCGGCCCGCCCCTTCACCCCGAGCTGTAGCCAATGAGACGAGCGGTGGTGGGTCCTGCGGGGGGCGGCGGAGCCAATGGGGAGCCCTTCCTGGGAACGGCGCTCGCGGGGGGCGGGGCAGGGGCGGGCCATGTTTTCCCGCCTCTGGGCGGGCCCTGAGGGCAGTGAGTCCTCCATGGGACAGGGGCGGTCGCCACAGTGGCCCTGCCCCTTTTTTTTCCTGCCGTTCCCCCCCCCCCCCCCCCTTCACCGTCAGGCTGCAGCACTTTCTCACTGCAGACGGTGTCTCTGCATGAGGGCAACTGCCCCTGGCCCGCCAGACTGCTGTGCCTTGATGGGTTTTGCACGGGGACTACTGCAGCTTTACTTGCCTGATAAGTACACGTTTGGGGCACAGAAAGTCCTCGCTGCTGCATGCTTTTCCCTGTTACGCCTACGACAACACTGGACACTGAAGCGCATTGCTGCCAGTGGTGCTGTGCAGAGCTGGCTGCCCTTCGGCACTGGAAATGTACTCACGTCCTACTAGAGGTAAAGATAGAACCAAAAATAGACAAATGAGATTGAAATGGCACTCTAAATGTCAAGAAATCACATTGCTTCTCTCTGCCCTCTTGCCTGAGGGTGTCCAGCACTCTGGTTGTGTTCCCTTAGGGAAGGGATGGTGCGTTGTACTAGTGGGATGAAGCTTGTCCTCAAAACACTCCGTTTCTTTTGCATTAATGAAGTCTGCAATTAGTACTCTAACTGTGGGTACTTAAATATTTTAAATACATTTTTATTTCCTCAGTTCTTTTAAAAGCCCTTCATCTAGTGCCATCTAGTGGTTTTTACAGTGTAGCCCAGACAACATTACATCAAAAACTAATTTTAATTGCTAATGTACTTGAAAGTATTTCTATTTCGAGGATGAAGCAGCACACTCTTCATGTTTCCCTTTGCAAACCTCAACCTAGAGCTATAAAACCCCGTGTATCAGTGTACGTGTTATAAATGAAAATTGAGCTGAACAGCCCCAGCAAAGCTGGCAGTGGCTGGTTGCCAGGGGCAAAATAATCTTTCCACTCAGAAATTAAAATTATAAACAGAAGTTTTCTGGAAATTACTGTACCAGGAACAAATATACAGACTGGAATGATAATAAAATCAAAGACGTGTTTGTGAAGCTCCGCAGGGAGAGACGAACATCAGCTCCCTGTCTGGGCACCAGGCTGTCAGGCGAAACTGCTGAGGATATAGAGTTCTAGTAACTTTTGGCTGTTGCACAAAGAGCATCCAGCCTAGTTAATGACATCTTTGATGCTTCAAGAAGAACACCCAGCCTAATTAATGATATCTTTGCTGCTTCAAGAATTTTCTCTTGGAAGGTCTATATTATAGTAGTTGTCCAAGGACTGATTTGTGATCCCTTATAAACTTACCACCTAAGGGACATTTGTTTTCACTTTCAAACAGTTATTGGATTTTGGAGTGGACCATCAGAGGCTTGACATAAACTGCGCTCGCTTATAAAATTTGGAATTGGATATATGTTTGGAAATCAGATAATGATAGCCTTAAACTTTGTAAGATAAGTACAATTTAAGCCTGAAACTACTTGTTTTATTTTTGCATAGTTTTTAATGTTTATTACCTGAGTGATTGCAGTAAGGTCTGTACAGCTTTCCCTACAGCGAGGCACTGGGATAATCCTGAGGAGCAGGAAATCCAAATTTATTCTCAATCCAATGGGAGTGAGAGAGTGCTTGTGTGCAGCAGGGTTAATGCTCAGTAAATCTGCTCTGCACACACTGATGTAGTTATGAGGACAAACTGCCTCGAGTTCCCTCACACTTCCTTCACGTAACAGAACGTGTGACAGCAGCTGCTGCGGCGCTGTCACAGAAGCTGCCATCTGTTCCCTTCTCCTTGGTAAAAACACAGGAACAGCCCAGGGACACAACTCAGCTGGAAGCTCATCATTTTGTGGGGTCGAAACAACTTTCCTCTCAGTCTCACTCTTGAAATTATATGGATCATGGCTGCACAAGCATTGCTGCTGCAAGCTGTATCTTCTGAGGAGGGTGCAAAGAGCTCAAGCATTCCACAGCTCAGACCAGTCCAAGCTGTCAAGAAACGGTGTTTTAAATCCTGGCAAAATGTCTCAACGTAAATATTAAAAGGAGGCATTAGCATGATGATTCTGTATCTGTGTCTGTGTGATACAAGCCAATTTTGGCTCATCAGAGCTGACTGAAATGTGTAAGTGCTATAGCTGTGTGTAGCTTTGGGTTATTCTTTAATTGCAATATTCTCGAATTCCACCTCACAGTTCATTTTGCACTGAGGGGACCATCTGTGGCAGAGCCAACAACTAAATGCTGATTAAAGCCCATATTACATTTTTTAAGTAACACTGATTGAAATGTGTAAGTGCTGTAGCTGTGTGTAGCTTTGGGTTATTTTTTAATTGTAATATTCTCAGCAGAAACACAGGACTGTCAACAGGCAGCCCGTGTAGAATAAACCAAAATTTCAATGGGAACAGGAGCAGGAACTTTAAAATGGCTATAATTGTGTAACTAACTTTTATACCCCAGTCACTAGCACTTTAGCAGTGCCAATTTGACATAGGTTTCTTAATTTTAGTGAATTTGGCGTGGGGATTAACTAACTACTGATATTAAGACTGTTTCTAATGTGAGCATGAAATGTGTCCATCTCATTCACAAAACAAACTATAAAAAGAATGTACATCCTAGAAATTGTATTTACTTGCTCAGTATGACTCCATACGGATACAACCTTTGAGGGAATCTGCCTTTCAGTACTTTGTGCCTTTTTTTCTACCTTTTCTTAAGCTGTGGACATAAATAGTGAGCCTCTAATTATTCATCCCTTTTATTTGCCGGATAACACTGAATATTTATGTAAATAGATGATATTCCCATACACTCTTATAGAATTACACTTGTATTACTTAGGGGTGAAAGAAACTGGGTTTGGAACACTGAGAAAAAATCGCAAAGGAAACAACCCTTTTCCCCTAAATCCAGTTATGGTAATGTGGAGGCTTTTTATGGATAATGATATTGTGGGGAGAAGATGGAATGAATAATATCAGATTGGTTGGATAAAAATATGTGTTGACCCATATATCACTCCAATACATCATGCCATGAAGATTTGAAAGTACAGAATTATCAAAGCATAAAGTACACAGAATAATTAAATTGTGGCTTGAAATACTGCCAGTTTTTAAACAGAACATGTGCAGAATATAGCTAGACCATCAGTTTTGTAACAGGATATATTATCAGTAGAAAGACAATCCAGTTAGAGGAGTAGTTACACAAGCAAAAAGTAGCTGCATGCGAAGGAAGAAAAATGGTGAATTAGGAAAGTGGGTTTTAAGGGCTACTGTGAGGTGTAGCCAAAGATTTTGCAGTGGGAAATTTGGTCTCTGACAGAGACAAATTGGGAAGTCCAGAAACATGCAGATCTGTTTCCCAAAGGCATTACTAAGCTAGAATAAAGAATGCTATAAGCAACAGTATTGTTGGTGGATATTTCTTTTGTTTAGAATTCCCTATAGTAAGATCCAGGAAGATTCGTAAGTGTGTAGGCTTATCTACTTATTTCAGTACCACCCTGCAGCTCCATGAAAGAAATAGAGAAGAAGAAAATAGCAGTGCAACGTTTCTTATATTTGTATGTAGTTCTCTACCAGGCAATGTGTTACATTGAGACAAAGAGAGTAAAATAAGGTCTCTGGAGTCTGCTGTGCCATAAATTGTGTTTCTGTGGTGTTGGATTTCCATTTATTTCAGTGATCTTAACCTGTTATGCAATTGGTACAATAAAAGGAGGAATCCATTTGAAAATTACTGCTGGTAGCCTTGCAGCTCATGACATGAGGACTGTAATAAAACAAGGCCAGGTCTGATGGGAATAACTGGTCTGTCATTAACTGGTTTGCGATGATAACAGAGGTTGTATTGCAACGCCCCTGGGATTTATAGTTTGGCTTTATTTTTCTGATAAGAGCAGGCAACAGAGAGAGTCTGCAAATACATTTTCTCATCTTATAATCAACTTAGTTAATGGTGCATGAGTGGATGGATTTCCAGCCATATGTTGCTAATGGGCTCTGTGCAGTTGAAGGGGGCCTATACCTTCAAGGCTTAGTTAAAATTGAAGCTTCTGTGACTGAAAGAATTATTTTGATTCATGTGTTGCAACTTCTGTTCTATATTTTAACGCACAGATTCTTTTTTGGAATAGAAGTCCCTTAGTTTAAACAATGGAAAATCTATTGTGTTTTCTGTCACCAGCTTCCACAGAACAAAATTTTGGTTCAGGGAACACAAAATTCATAAAAATAAGTGTCACTCAGATGTTTTGTAACATGGGGTAGGAAGACATGCCTGCTGTACTTCCTGATGGAAAGGGAGTCTTGCCAGCAGTGCTGCTGGGCGTGGACAGGTTGTCCTGATTTGCCTCTGCAAGCCCAGACATAAAATCAGTGGATTTGAGATTAGAAGGCCTATGGCATTGAGACAGCCTATCCTAACATTTAAAAGGGATACAACTTGAAGAATAGAAAATTAGTATAGTAGAAAAATCCAGCTCTCCCAGTGTGCTTGAATATGTGTAGACCACTTAGATACAACCAGATACACTGCAGCAGGAGTGGATCTGTGCAGGTAAAGGGTCGGTCTGGCTCTCCACACTGTACGTTTTTCACTTCCAACTCATCCTACTCTGGCTCAGTGGATTGGACACACAGTTCCATCTGAGAGAAATCCGGGTTGTACACCCAAGACCACTGTGGGATAAAGGTAAAGCAAGGCAGGAGGGGATGTTTGAGCGCTTCAGAAGTGCACCGTAAATCCCAAGTAGAACTCTTGATACAGATCTACCCCAATTTCTTGATATTAAATCACTGTAACGATAAAGAATTCTGCACTGTAAAGATGTTTTACCCATGTATCACAAAGAATTGACAAGTGTGGTTAAAGGTGATTATAACTTTCTCAGAGAGATTATCACGTGCTCGTTCCCTTTACTTCCTTAGGAACATCCATCTCACTACAAAGCAGTCAGCTCTTACCCAGAATTTGTAAGTCACTGACAGAGCAACAGCTACTGTGGATCTGGCCCATAATGCTTTTTCTTTTTTTACTTTACAGTGCTACAAACGTTAGCCTTCTTTCATTTTAGCATTCTTTCGCATGTGTTTACCCATTTTTAACATTCAGGACAAGAAAATAAATGAATCAAAAATGTGCCTGGTTGATCGTGTTATGACCAAGTGGCTTTGCTTTCTTGCTGTAGATGCAAGTAGTTGTCAGAGGGAGCTCTCAGTCATGACTCAAAGAGCAAGTCACCAATAACAAAACCATCCTTACTGCCAAATTCTTGCACCAACTCTGCCCAGTCCAGGAATTCCAGCTAGGAATCTGTGTTCATGCCTGGGAACATGAGTAATCCCTTTGAGCTTACGCTGGAAAGTTCAGCTGTTGCAGCTTCTTCCCCTCCACAGTTTGATTTCTTTATTCTATATTTTGAAAAATGAGGAACTCCTGAAGAACACACTTTCACAGACAGGGCAAGTCATGGCACCTCTTTCCAGGATCCCAGTAACAGTGACTTGATCACAATGACTCGGTTTCTGTCCTTCATCTCACATGGACTAAACACTTTCCTCTTCTTTTGTGATGCTGTAATCTGTTAGCAGTGTAACACTGATTTCTGAGCCATGCATGCTGCCTGTGACCGACAGGGCTCTGGTAGGAGAACTGCTCTGGGGAGCACTGGGAGGCTTTGCACAGAATGCTGCCTTGCAGCATGAGACTTGCTTTTTAAAATGTTGCCGGAAACTTTTACTCAGCCAATAAAGAGCAAAAGGATTGACACAGGAATTGCTGAAGGCCAAGGCGCGGGAGAAAATTGTTGCTATCAGATGAAAAGTGGAAGCATCGACAGAAGTGTGGTACGTGAAAGAGCGGTACAGGTAGAGGATGTGGTTGGGCAGCCAGCAGAAGGCAAACAGAGCCACAAGCACCAGCACTGTCTTTGCAACTCTCTTGCGGGATTCAATCTACAAGAAAGTAATTCATAGCCGCTATTAATAGGAATTAGTAAAATGTTTGTGTTGTTGGTGCTGATTTGCAAATCAGTGTAAAAGTCTAAATGCATGAGTAACCAAAAAAGCAAAAAGTAAAAAGAAAACGAACAAACAAACAAAAACCCCAAAGCAGAAGAACTAAACAGGAAAATAAATCTATTTCATAATTTTTTAACGAAGTATTCCCAGTGCAGAGCACATTTCCTTTCCATTGTAAATCATATGACACTCTCATCTAGACTAGGATTTAAAAATACAGTAATTAATGTGTCAGCTCACATGGATGAGGTCCTAGTGTTTAAAATTCAATGTTTTAACTCTTGAGTTTATAGGGTCATGACAAAGCACGGTAGACACGTCTCTCTTTAGGAAAGTGTGGACACTCACAAATGATGAGTCATGAGCCTGTGCCTAAGTGCACAGCTGGGTTTGGATTCAAATTTGGTATGGGCTGAGTTTGTGGAACTTTTTACTCCATTGTCAGGTGAAGTTTTGTACTTAAGGATATGGATTCAATCAGCACAATAGACTCTGGAAAATTGAAGCGTTTAGTGCTTGATGAAAGCTTACCTGCTTACGGGCATGACTGTGTTCTTCAGCTGGCATGTTGGATGTACTTTTATATAGAGTTCTGGCAATAAGAAAGTAGTAGACAGAAATGACAGCTAAGGGCACAATATAGAACACTAAGAAGCAAACCAGGGAGTGAGCTTCCTGCAGGATCTTCTCAGATACAGGGTAGGGGGCACACGCCTCAAAAGTCACATTTTTCTCAGGATTGCTGAAAGAATACAGATCTGAAAAAACAGCCTCTGGGATAGCAAATATCATGGAGACAATCCAAACACAGCCAGCTTTACAGCAGGTCTTCAGGAGCGCATCTGAAGTCTGCAGTTCCAAGGGTTTAACGATGGCTCTGTACCTAAAATGACCAACATCACTGTCAGAATAAACACAGAAATAATTACACTGCTTAAAATTCTTAAGGCTAAAGCCGTTACTGTTCCTGCTAAACAAAGAGTGCTGGAATTCTTTTGGGAATCAAAACAGACACTAACTCTTTGGACTTAAAATGGAAATGTAAAAATTAAATTCAAGCATGTATTATAATTGATTGGCAGGCAGGAGCTGCCATTAAAATCTTCCTATGTAAAGACGACTTCTAAAGTTTGGATTGGGATCACTAAGGGCAACCATCACTTCTGATTTTATGACACTGCCTTGAAAGAAAAACGAGGGAATTAGTATGCAAAAGTGATGAAGGTATGAAACAGGTTACCTATTTTATAAATACATGAAACCAAGTATGTTTGCCCCTCCTTTCTTCCATCTTCCTAAGACCCCTGCTGAGTGCAGTGATCTGACTCAAAATCATGCTCCAGGATTCATTCATATTTATAAAGCAGGAGAGGGCACTGCTGTTGATTCATGCCTGTGATTCTGCAGCATATGGACTGAGTGAGGCATACGAGAAAAATCTGGATTAATCTATAGATGTGTGATAATGAAAGTGGGACATGGAAAAAGACCAACTTCCATGAATGCGGATGAAGCACAGGAAACAATATACCCTGCTCCTAAAGGGAGTCTTGATAATGCAGAAAGAAGCAATCCCTCCAGGGAGGCACAAGGCTGGCATGAAAAGAAAGGTGGTGGAAAAGGACCCAGAGGTTAAGACAGCTTAGTTGTACCATTTTGCACAAGCTGAGGATCTGATCTTTTTCTTCTCTAGGCAAATTTAAATAGAAAGCTGGAACCTGGCTTGCTATTTATCAAATAAATGCCATTTTTATTGACTTTGAGCTCTTCTAGCATATTGGAACACAACAGTCTGGCATTAAGCACGTGACTGGTCTGAGCTTGCTCTGTAAGTTTACAATGTAGTTACTCTGTGAGAAGGCAGTGCAGAGTATTCATATAACAGCTACCATGAAGAATTAAATACAGAAGCAAGTGTCTCAACCACAGAATCAGAGAAGAGTTGGGGTTGGAAGGGATCTTTAAAGGTCATCTAGTCATGGTGAATTCTGAATTGACATCCTACAGGACAAAGACCTTGGAGCTACAATGGATAGTTCACTGTAAACATTAGCTTTATCTTCAGCAGTAGTTAAAAGACCCTAAAATAAACTCAAAGTAAAACAACATAAAAGCAGAATGTTAGATAGTATTAGGAAAATAATGGATAGCAAAAGAGACAACTGTGCCTGTGTCCGTGTTTCATGCAACTTTTGACTACCTTGTGTTACTCTGCACACCTTAACTAAAAGCAACAGAAACAACCTAAGTATGGATTAAGCCTGGAGACATGAATAGGGATCACAGTGTCTTCTGACACAAGAGCTAGCATCCAGCACCATCAAATGAAGCGGTGTGCAGTGCAGAAATAAAAGGAGTTGTTTTGTACAGGCAGTGAAAGTGATTGCTAAGCAAGTTCAAGAAGAGGCTGAACAAGTATCCAGAGGTGTAATCCTTTGAGGTTATTAAATAGACAAAACCCACATCTGTTCAGTGTCATCTGAAGGCATAGGGTTAAAAATGTAGATGGATATAGGTTTTTATTCTTCCAATGTGTCTTTTCTTCTCTTTATACTACCACTGCTGGAGGCTGGTATTGGTCTGCATGGATCCTTGATTTGACCCTATGTGGCCACTCGTGTGCTGGCTGATTATTTTGGAGTACAGTAACAGTACCACTAGTCAAATTCTGGACACATAAACAATTTGCTATTACATATAATCTATAATTGCTGGCAGACAAGATGAAGATCTTTTTCTCTCTTAAAACTGAATTTCATCTTTTGTTTTTCTACTCCTCAACGCTCCTGCTCCTGCTGATTGAACTGAAGTCTCATCTTAGTGTTGTTCATTCAAGAAAGAAGTACACAGAAAACAGATTCAGCACCTCCTGACAGCAGTCAGAACACTGATCCCTCCTAGCAATGCTGTCATTACAACTTGAGTTTAATTTCACTACCCCTGGGCTAAAATATTTCTGTAAAAGATAGAAGAACTACAAGACAAAAAAAGGAAATATATATATGCCCTTTTCAAGGTGAATATTACATTAGCCATCAAATCATGATAGTCATTCCTTGACTACTTCACTGTACCACTAGATAGCACCAATATACTGTCTTTTTCCCAACTTAAGCCATTTCCCTTTTCTGTGCAATTGAGAAAAACCCATGTACTGTACTTCAAACTAATAAAAGGGCAGGAGGGTTAAAGACTTTTTCTCACTTCACTCCCTTAAAAAGAAGTCCTACAATTTTACGAACACACATTTTAAAATTACATGGGAGACTGGTACTTTGGGAGTTTTAGTCTATTACTATGTGCCATTTAAGACTGTGCAAAATGATAATATCTGCTATTTTATTAATTACTAACTTCAAACCTGCAGCATCTCCTGGCAAATCGGTTGCACAGACCCACCTGTCAGCACTGAGAACAGTCAGGGTAAACACTGACACTCCAACTGATGTTAACTGGATAAAAGACAGCAGCTTGCACCCAATTCTTCCGAAGAGCCAGGTATCCACAATGTAACGCGTTGCATCTATAGGCACACACGTTAACAAAAGCAGCAGGTCTCCGAATGCCAGGCTGGTGATGAAGATGTTGGGAACCGTCTGCATTGATTTAATCTTGAAAAAAACTTTGATGAGTATGGCATTTCCAAGGAGACCCACTGAAATGATCACAGCATATGTAACATAAATTGTGCACAGTATTTCTAATCCTGGAAAGGAGTCTTCTGTCCATTTTTCATTTGTGGTTTCATTATCAGAGCTTGATTTCAATTCTGTACCATCCACAGATGCACACAAAGTCTGATTAGCTGATTCCAAGTATAATTGAGACATTTCTTTAACTGTTTCTTCTCCCCAGGCTGGACTTCAATTGATCCATGGTCAGCAGGGTCAATGGAAAGATACAGGTTTGTGTCTGAAATTCAGATTCCTGTTGCACATTAACTACTTTCACCCCCTTCTGGATCTCAATACATGCCTAGGAGAAATGCACATAGATCTTGTTCTGAACTAGGGAGGAGGAGAATTTTTTTATTGGCTTTTTAGCTAGTGGAACAGAGAAGGAGGAGGAAAAGAGAAACAGTGTTCCTTTAAAGACATTAGCTGAAATGAGGTGTTTTTTCTTTCCTGGAAATGTCTGGCAAGTAAATACCATATTGTATCAAAACTGTGACATTAGGGTGTGTATGTTACACTGCAAACCATTGTTACTGTTGTTCAAAATTTTCTAAAATGAAAATAAAATGAAAACCTGAAATAATTTTCTCAATGGTATGGGTAAGCAGAGAATATACTAATTTAACACAAAACTCTTCAGTATACATTAATGGCAGATAAAATATATCAGAATATAGTTAGTATTTGCTGAGAAAGCTGTAGAGACAAACTATGCTCTGATTAGCCTTTCTATCACAGAAATGCAGTGACCTTCCAAAAGGCTATATAAAAACAAAATTTATGGCCACAGTCTTGGTAATACTTAGGTTTTTTCCCTTGAAACAGTCCCACTGACATCAAAACCACAACTTATGCTAAATTTTATAGGTAGTTGCTGGGTAGATGCCTGTTATCTTGCAATAACCCATGTACGTACTGGCTTTGAATGGTACAACTGATGATTCAAATCTTCTGAGAGAAAAATTACTTTTCTTGATGCTTTCTCAATCAGACATGTTAGTAGTAGTATGGGTTTTCTTGTCTTTAGACAAGTCAACAGTGAAATCTCAAATAATCTTATTATGTGCTCAAATCATCTTACTTTGATGAACTCCTGATTAACTTTTCTGTAAACTAAGATACAAGAAATGTGGTGCATTGAGTTAAATATCCTAAAATTAAGAAAGCCAAGATCTAGTTTCTAGATAGTGGGTGAGGAAAAGGAGTCAAAGTACTGAAGCCTTATGCCTTGAAAATTAAGATCTGTCACTGGAGTGTTTTTCCTTCAGATTGTTCTTTAGCTGTGACACTGGAGTGAAGGTACCCTGGTCAAATCACAAAAGCAACCTTATAGCTGAGTTTCTGTAGCTGCATGTATGAAGACAAACAAAATCAAGCTTCATTTACTCAAAAAAAACTTCTCTCAGTACTTTGCATGAAAAGCCTAATTTTTCCTCCCCCAGGCCCAAACCTTTCAAATATAACCATGCCATACATATCAGGTGGTGAAAGACCAGGTGGTAGATTGTACATCAAATGAAAGATCTGTGCTGTGGCATGGTGGGAGAAGGAGTCACTGATGGAAAGAGGATTCACGGGTTAAAAATTCCAATTACGCTTTTTGAAAGTGCTTTTAGAAGAGAAGCTCTTATTATCATCAACCAGAAAATGTCCTTTCATGCAAGCACATTATGTAGGTTGCTCACAGATTTAGGTACCTTTGAGGATCCTGATTATGTTGTCCACCCACACTGGCATAGTACCATGCATTATATTTAATGTAGACTTCAGTAACTCTAGCAGATTGTGACAGCTTAATGTCAGATACTTACATAAAATGTTTCATTTTCCTGTATGGGAGAGTCAGGGTGTCACCAAACATTGGGAACTAATTGCACTCCACCAAGTGTTGAGTACTCAAGGGTGGCATCTGAATGATGCATCGGGTGTTTAGCTGAAACTGGAATTGAGCTGAAAGAAGCTCATTGCTTGCCTCGAATTGCACTAGAGGTTGGCTGAGATCCCAGCCAACCCTTACAGTCCCTGAGCTTCCAGAGCCGTCCAAGATTCAGGCTGGCAGCGTGAACTCTGAGGCTTGGTAGTTCTGTCACTCGAGCATTTTGTATGCTGGGATGGAGGACCTGAACTGATATCCCTCTGTGCAACTCCTAATCCACAGGACTGGAATCTTGAGCTGAGAGTTGCTCCCAGCAGTTGGTTTGGGAATGATTCAGGTATGAAGGGAAAGCAGACAGATCTCCCAACTCATATTAAAGCCTCTTGAGGACATCAACATGTGTCACAGATGCAAGCAAATCCAGAACGTTGCAAAAGCTTAAAGTCTCTTTATTTCTGGTACTTCATGTGCTGTTGATCCCAAAGTGGACCTGAGTTTATGTATCCAGCCCTGAATGCCCATTCTGATGCTTCACGCTTTAGAACCCCCTCTATCTGGAAACACAGACTCATTTTCCCTGCTCTCTCTCTTTCTAACAGGGCACACTACATATGTATAACCCTGCTCAGAGCAGCATGAAATTCTACTTGATTTTCCACTGAGAAACTGCTTTTCCCCCATGTTCCTGCCTCCCTGGGGGAATGTGGCAGAAGGAAGTTTCATAATTTCTCACAATTCTTTCTTCAGTCCTTAATATTACTGCAGGTTTTAGGTAGTTGCCGAGCTTCTCTCTTTATGGAGCCTGAGATACTGTCTTAGTGGATCAACAGGAGGTGAAAAACACTGTTTTCAAAAAGCACACAAAATAACATTGTCTAGACCCAACAAAAATCTGAAGGACAGACAGAAAACCACATCTGCAATTTGTTTATGATAGCAGAATTTTAGCTGTTTCTGGTAGCTTTCTGTTGTTAAATCAAGCTGAAAAGGAAGAGAATGGCATTGTTATTCCAAACTGTAAAGTACTCTAAGGCATTATTTTAGAGCTTTGCCTCCTAGGTTGAAAAGCAATTAAAGTAATTCTGGCTATTTTTTCTGGTTCCAGCCTCACAGAAAATAAATGTTCCTTTTGAACTCCATACT
>WAAE01012609.1:0-20028 GCA_013400495.1 Nicator chloris | reverse complement strand
AACATGTTTCAGAAATCAAAACGTTGTCTTGATTAAATGGAAATCAATTATCTCTCATTCTGGAACAATTCCTAATGGAAAAAAAAAAAAAAAAACACAAAACTCGGCTAAAAAATGTCAAGTAATAATTATTATATTACTCTAATTGTACAGCAATCAAATAATGTAGTGTAGTTAACATCTGATATTTTACTGAGGGGATAAATTATTCACGTTAACTTACGGACATTCACAAACGGGGAGTCTGTTATCCCTAGAAATGTCCTATACATTTTTTTCTTCTGAGTTTTGCTGTTGTTTCGTCACATTTCATGAGCCTAGAAAACATTGTATTGACAAGTCTTGGGTGCTGTTCTGGAAGACAGATCCAAGTAATGCAAGTTCCCAGTCATGGAGGAAAGAAAGGGCACAGCAGGTGTGTGGTGGTAGCATTCTCTCTTACTGTAGTTTAGAGAAGTAGAATATTGTGTAGGCTCTTACAAAGTAGCAGTGGAATGTAGTTATGCCTTCAAGTCTCTCTTGTGCTGGAAAATATGTTCTGGGACAGGTAGGTCAAACAGGAAATCAGTTTTGAAACCTGCTGCTGGCTAAGGTCAAACTCATCAGCAGTGGTGGTGACATCTCTGGGATAACGGATATAAGAGGAGAAAAGAAACCCGAAACCAACCATGGCAAATGCAGCCAGAGAGGGGATTGAGAATGTGAGAGCAACACCTTTGTAGTCACCAAGGTCAATGAAGGAGAGGGAGGAGGTGCCAGGTGTCCCAGGTTCTGGAGCAGAGATTCCCCTTCACCTGAAGACCATGGTGAGGCAACTCTCTCCCTGTAGCCCACGGAGGTCCACAGTGGAGCAGAGATCCACCTGCAGCCCCTGGAGAACTCCATGCTCTAGCATGGATACCCAATGAGGTATGTGACCCTGTGGGAAGATGGAACAGGAGAAGGCTCCTGGCAGGACCATGGACACATGAAGAGAGAGAAGCCCATGCTGCAGCAGATTTGCTGATAGGACTTGTGACCTCACAGGGGACCCACACTGGAGCAGTTTGGGAAGAACTCCAGCCAGAGGGAAGGACTCACTTTAGAGAAGTTAGTGGAGGATTGTCTCCCGTGAGAGAGACCCCACACTGGAGCAGAGGAGTCTCTCTCCTGAGGAGGAAGAAACAGCAGAAACAACATATGATGAACTGATGGCAACCTTTTGTTTATTTGTACCTCAGAATTCCTATAGGTTTTGTCTGACCTACATTCAAATACTGTCTTAAATTCGATCCATGGTATATTCAAATAAAGATGACTTGAGCAGGATGACACCTGTTACCACAGCCTCTATTTCCAATGTCTTGATATTTTTGTCCAAGAAAGAATTGCCTTCCTGCCAGCAGTGGTGACGTGACCATTTTGAAGTGCCAAATTAACATATTTGAATTTAGGTGTAAACAGTGTAGTGTGTTTAATGAATTATTTGGTTCTGCTTTGGCTAATTGAAGGTTTCTGCAAGTAATAGTATATATTCTCTGTGGATATCCTATGCTTGCATGTCCTCGTCTCTATTACTTGCTTATTTAAAAATTAAGTACATGAGCTGGAAGAGATTCCTGCTTTCCACCGGTGAGCAGTGGTGAACTTCTGTTGCTTTGATTTTCTTCTGGTGCTTTCCCAGGTTCTTGGACAGGAAACCAATAGGCTGCATATAATGGAAACCTGTCAGTTTATTCAAAAGTTTGTTAAAATCAAATTTTCTTATTTCAGTAAGCTGATATTTTATAGAATTCTTGGGCAAGAACTTTCCAATTGAATTCTACTCTGATATTTAAATTAATGAACAGTGCCAAAACAAAATTTCTGTTTATATAAATAATATGACAAAATGCTACCGGACACAATATAAGTTTTATTTCTTTTATTAAAGACGTATGATTTATTAAAGACATGATTTGATCACAGTCACAAATGAAGAGACTGAACCTAAATACACACAACTGAAGTTGATTCTCCTGCAGAACAGGAATTCTAGACATGAATCTGATCTGCAAAGCAAATTAAAAGTAGAAAAATTTATGGATTATCTTAAAAAAAAAGGAACTATGCCAGTCAATGATTTGGTCGTATTACTAGCATTGTTGGCTTGGAGTGAAAATTGCTGGTGTTTCTATTGGGAATGATATAATTCCATATTTTCTGAGGAATTTTAATTTATTTAATGTATGTTGAAAGTCACATTTCAGAGATGTACATGGATTAAAGAGCCTAGAATGGAGGATCTCTTACAGCAGGAAAAAATTACTCAAGTACATGTTGGAGTCAAAATGACTACTTGCATTATTTTCACTGATAATGTAGTTCTTAGGGGCTGCAGGGCAAGTGAGACATTGATATAAATATTCTTCTGTTTTCTATGTCTTGATTTTTTGTTTTTTAAGATAACTGCCTGTGTTTTAGCATCTTTCACTGAATTTTTTAAGTTTTGGAAAGCAATAAGAGTTGTAGATTTGATAGTCCTTTTCCATGACATATCTCTTTTAAGTGAAATCACAGTCAGGAAACTTAGTGTGACAGGAAGACTGTGCCCCATCTCTGGAAGTGTTGAAGGCCAGTTTGGACAGGACTTTGGGCCTGGAAGATGTCTCTGTCCCTGGCAGCAATGTTGGAATTAGATGATCTTTGAGGTCTTTCCCAACAAAAATCATTCTATGAATCTATAATTAGATGTTGAATCTAAACAAATAAAAACTCTAGCCCTGTACCCAAATATTTTAAGAAGTAAAACAATTCTTTCTTTCTTTCCCCCAGAACTGTATCATATGAAGATCAAAAACAAAACACCTAAAGGATGACCAGGTTTTTTGTTAAACTCAGTTAGTTGCAGCTATTATATTTTCAGGATGCGTTCAAACGCTTGACTCTTGGGTGTAAGTTGAAATGGCCTACAGGTTTAAATCTTTGTATTGAATAAATCAACTTTGTTCAGTTTTATAAGGAATTGTCATAATTCTCAGGCTGTCAGGCCTTCCAAGATTAATCTCTTCCAATTTTGTTTGTCTAGTCTGAGATTCTGCTTTAGCTTTCAGTACATTCTAGATTTGCAGTAAATTATTTAAAATTGGAAAACTCTGAAGAGAGAATGAACAGACGCTGTGAGATTTTGAACCACTTGTGGGAAAGAGTACCCTTAGACTCTGGACCTTTCTAGTTTTGAATTGTGACTTCTACCCCTTGTTCAGTAGCTCATAAGACAATCTTCCCTTATATTTGTTCAAGAAAGGAAAAATAAATGTATAATTGTGTTCTCTTTAAAGAAAACAAAAGAACACTTAAATAAATAATTTTCCAGCTGTATTGAAAGTATAAAAAAGAGTTCTTTTATCCATGATCCAGAACAAATGGGATTTTGCTGTTAAGGCTGAGACAAATTGATAATTTATCCCTTAATATCAGAGAAGGCTCTGAGAAAGAAATTAGTTGCTTTCATGCAGGACAAAAAGAAGGATACTGTTGCTGGCCTGAATGCCATGGGAAGCTTCAGAATTTTAGAGAAGCTTCAGAAAATTTGTGAGAAAAGTATTTAGTTCTGCATCTGGTCAGAACTGGTGCAATGGAGAGCAGAGCAGTGTGATCCTGACCAGTTGGTGGGGTAACGTGACCTGGCAAAAAGACAAGTCCCTCTAGTATTTGCATGAGCACTCAGAGCCTCAGTGGAGCAGTGAAAGGACTCCTGCCCTGCTGACCAGGAAAGTCATGAACATTGCAAAGGTTTGTGAGAGGAGTCTGGGCTCTCTAGGCAATTTCAGAACTCAAGTAGTTCACAATAAGTGGTATTGTACTGCATACACATGCCACGTTTTTATTCCTCCTGTGTTTATTGCATTCAGGGCTGTCTGCAAAACATCACTCTTGTTTTTCCAATGCAAGTAGCTGTGTCTTCCTAAAGTCAACACACCTGTGAGGAGACAGTCCTCTGTATTATGGCACCTGAGAGAAATAATCTCTGCTTATGGTCTTCCATTTGGTAACAGCCTTACACAACAGAATTTCTATAAGGATTTAATTCATGAAGACTTTTGTTTTTACTCAGGATTTACTGAGCTTTATCCTCTCCAAAGAACTTACTATTTGTACACCTTTCTTCCCTCTGCCTTCCTGTCTCCTTCCACCTCAAACCCAATATATTTAGCTCTTGGATTTTCCACACACAGTTTCTCCTAGACTGCAGCAGATCCCAAGCTTTTGAAAGAAATTAGCTCACATCTCTTTTCCATATGATCTGGTTGCAAAGAATTATTGCTCTGAATTGTCATACATTTATCTTCCTGTTACTGAGAGATAATACATTTGTATTACCTTAGGCTAGTATAGTCTTTCTCAACAGCATTTCAACTGGAAATAATGCCTTAAAATGGGTGGATGTGATAAAAGGAGCATTTTCTGTCGTATGACAGCAGCTATTAAAAGAACATGCTGTTACCTAACACATATGTCACTGAGACTTGATGAAATAGGCCAGCCAAGCACCAACAAGATATTGCTCTGGCAGATCCACAAGGATCTTGGTCAAGGTGAAGTGACTGTCACATTAATAGTCCTAACTTGATGTCTGCTAATGAATTCTCTCACTTGTATTCAGAAGAGGTCAGATTAAAAGCTCTGTCTCATCTAGGTTGTCTTTACAAAGTAAGAACTGCTGAATTTTATTGCCCACTACAATCAAAAGTTTAAGATTTTAAGTGTTAACAAAGCGAGCTCTAGTACAGTATCAGTTAGAAGGAATTCAATTTAGCTTCTGTTTTAATAACTCGGAAATGAAATTAAAAAGAAGAGCTTTTTTGCATCATGGTTAGGAAACAGGCAAGGGGTTAAATGAAAAGGCTAATGATGGATTGTAGACACAAACAGAACAACCACAGTCTAACAAACAGTCAAAGCAAGCTCTGGTGTGTTCTGAATCGTGTTTGCAATTCCTAGTGTAGCTGGATGAATGATACCTTACAGGGACAAGAGTCCAATAAATATATACAATGTTGGAAGGACAGAATCACTTTTCCCCCTGCAATTCCTGGTGCATAGGGCCTCATTCCCAGAAAGGTATGTGACTCAGGTGAGAATGGGGTTTTGCAGTGGGTTTTTGTAAGGTACAAAATTGGTAAGGCTGTAGTTTACAAAGAAACTCAGATTTTTATCTTGTGGTGCTGGTGCCTTGCTGGTCAATTTTCAGATAGTTGCCACCTCCTATCTGGGTAGATTAGATGTTGACTGTTTTTTCTAATCAGGTACAAAAGCAGTCTCTGTATTTGGGCAAAGATTAAAACCATAGCTTTAGTTATATTGGAGTCTAGAGTTGAAGAGGTTTGTGGTAGTCAAAAGGTTTGTAATTTGTCACTAGGGGTGGAAAATGGCTTTGACAGATACGAGCTGTGGCTGTTGAGTTTGGTGGGAAGGAAGTTGTGTTTTATTTTGTTTTGGTTTTTAAATGAAAGTTTACCATCTGTGAACATGCTTACCATCATACTAAAAAGATTGATCCCCTAATCAAAATAGGTGTGTAGGACACCTAGCAACACTAATCAGTTTACCCTTTCTTAGAAACCTGCAAAAGAACATTGTTAATGATTTTTTTTCACTCTTGTATCTTTCCTTTATGTAGCCTATACAGTCACAGGATTATTAGCAGAAGATATCACTACAAATAATATCACTAGAAAGGCTTTTTTTACCAAAAAAAAAAAAAAAATTGTGCTCAAAAATTCTACAGAATCCAATTGCCACTAGATTAAATTAAATCTAACATCATTTATTTTCTTTGGTAAACATCACTTTTGAATGTTGTCACAGGAATTTTGATTTCCTTTTACACGTAGCTACTTTGGATTGTCCTACTGATAAAGCTTTATAAAAAAAATCTTGAAACTAAGAAGATAAAAAGTCCAATTTATTGCTTCAATTGTTAATTTCACAGTTCAGTGATTATTTCAAAATACACTGATTGACTGAGCTACAGCTGTGGCCAAATATTGATTTTTTGGGGGAGGTTTTGTTGGTTTTTTTTTTCATGCAAAAATTACTTCACATAATTCTCTATGATTTTTTCTTTATAGTTAATAAAGCAGTAAAATTTTCTGCTCAGTCAGAAATGTGGCATGAAACTTTGAGTTAAAGTATTTTTATTGTTACTAAGGAGATGGCAAAAGCAATTTTCCTTTTATAAAGTATCTACATTTAGTCCCTGATTGCAATAACTTTTTCCTGGAACTCGGACATCAAAAGCTGTTTCTGTATTTCCATTTAACTAAATGGAGATGTTCAGTTTAAAAATATTGTTGTTTTTAGTTAAAAACAGCTTGTTGCTGCTCTCTTGAGCCTCCACTTACTGCCTTGATTCAACAAAGTCTGTTGGCAGCTCCCTGTCTTTTAAACACAACACAGAATATTTCTGTTCTCAGCAGGAGTAACATACAATGTGGACATTCTGCCCAATGTGTAGTGCTAGTGGAAACATTTTGTAAAGAACAAAAAGTTTTAAGAGTCAGAAACATAGAGTCTGTGGTAAAAAACCTTGTCAGTCCATTGATGTTTCAAAATCTATATAAAGTAGGAATCATGCATGTCAATGCAGCTTAAGTGGCTTTTTCATGTTGTGTGGATGAACCAAAAGAGCTATCTCAAATAGGGAAAATGCTTTTCGACCCATCATTGAACAACAAATGGATTTTGAGATCAGGCTGTGTTCCTGTAGCAACTCCTACCAATGAAGTTGAACCACTGAAGTTTTCAGTGAGCTTAATGGATGCAGTGGAAGAATGCAGAATTCTATGTGTTGTCCTTTAGAGGAGGCTGAGGAGACAATATTTTATTTGTAAAATATATTTCCCTTCCCTGAGACCATAGGTTAATATAATCAATGAAAGCAAACCGATTGATATTTCTAGGACTGCTTAAATGTCTGGCATCTCTTTTTCAGCTGCAACAAATTCCATTAGGTTGCATACTGCTTAAAGGACAGAAACCAGATTACTCCAGCTGTGAAGATGTTTGTAGCATCCAATTATGTAGATTTTATCTCCAAATTATAGTGGCCCAAAGAGATAAAAAGGGTTAAAGGGATGAGAATATAGATCTACAAGTTACCAATATTCAAAATAATACTCCTACAAGTTAACAATACGCATAGTAGTGCTTAGGACAATTTAATGCCTTCTATATTGCTATCAGATGAAAATATCTCACTACTTACTCTCAAAGACCTTGATCTTACTGTGCTTAATAATTTAAAAATATTGTAATCTATGGGATTTTTTTTGTTGTGATTGATTGCAGGAATAAATCTGAAGTTTATTAGTTAAATAACATTAATATAAACTTTATAACACATCACAAACATTGTCAGATTTTCATTGCAGCATTAAAATGACTTTAACCGAGCAGTTTTCCCCTTCTCAAAAGTTCCATTGTGAAACTGTAGACATCAATGACCCTTCAGCCAGTTTCTAATTTAACTAATGTTTCTCCCAATTCACAAGTACTCTGTCTTTTGTTCATTTCAGTTACTGTTGTAACTTGTAACTGTTACTCTGGTAAATTTCTTGTTTCCCGAAATTCACAAGTTCACTCTTGTCTGCTGTCATCACTCCTAGTGCTGAAGTCTCTGAAACAAAGTCTGGGAAACAACCTGATAGTTCTTTCTGGACCTTGTGACTCCAACAACGATAAATGAGCTTATGGTCATGCTTTAAGTTTTAGCTTTCATATTATGCAGATTCTGTACCACATTAGCACATAACTCTGAACTTCATGTATGGTGTTAGCAGTTGTCCTCACAGGGTAGTTAGACAAAACAATCCTTTTCCAGCCCGAGAACCAAGGACACCATTGCAGCTTCATGCCCAACAAGTATAAACAGCAGCAAATTGAGGAGAGCGATCTGGGAGTATGGGACTTCACAATCTGAAGCTGTAAATGGACAATTAACCCCAATATATAAATGGACCAAAACTTTAAAAAGTGTGGAAACATGTGATCCATCATCCATCTTGGGTGTAGCCATGGCCAGGCTCTTGTACTGCCCAAGGTGTATCCTTTGAAGGCTTTATTAATAAATACCTACTCTATTCCTTTAGCACTGTCTAGCCTCTGTTCTAGGTAGCCTCTCAAGGCATCACTGGGACTTTTTGTTCCAGGCTTTAAAGTGTCAGCTTCACCGTCTAGTTTTTGAAGGTCTGACTACCACGAAAAATTCGAATCTCATAAAAGACATTTGAAGAAAAAACTCATCTTGTTCCTCAAAGCCAATTTTTTAATAAAGCAATGTGTGTGTGGGAAGGTGCATATCTGAATTTGAAATTTTACTTTTTTTAAAATTTTTTTTTTCAGAAAGCAAACTTTAAAGTTTTTTTGGGAAAAGTTCAAATTTCTGGTTCCAGAAACTAAAGTGTGCCTACTGGCATTTTTTTACAAGTGGGTTCTTTTCTTCATTACTTTTCTGTAAAAGTACCCATTTACTATATGTCTGAATATCAAAGACATTGGAAGCAAGGTTAATATCCTGACCACTGTTCAGAAAAATTCAGAATGGCATGGAGTTGTTGTCTTTTCATTTCTTTCTTCCCAGCTGGAGATGATAAGCAAACAAGCAGTGCTAAGATGCATAGCTGACAAAGAAGGAGATTTGGATAGAAACAAATCAATTTGTGTTCTGTTTAAAAGAGTAGCTATTTGGAGTAGTGTGAGCCCTCTACTCTCATATTCTTAAAGCTCCTAAGCAGTTTTAGTAACAAAATAACCACTATGGAAAAGTAGAACCAGCTCTAGATTCTTGAAATGCTGTTTCAAGTAGAATAATTTTTATCTTCACTTTTACTATTACATTTTTACTCTAAGGGAAAAATTAGTAAATCAGTAAATTGAAATTCTGTAATGATTTCTTCTTATTATAATAAATTAATTACTTCTTAATTTTAAATTGTCTTCAATTATAAGATATATGAAAATACATCCTATCTGCTATTCTGTAGAATAATTTCTGTACATTATCCTTGTAGAAAATAACTCACATAATTTTAACACCTGTTAGAAAAATATTTAAAATGTATATTGCTCTATGCTGCAGTATCCTCTAAATTTGTAAAACCTTGTTTCTGTGTTAAATTTGTCCAAGTTTCAAAGGGCTGGATTAGAATATATGGTTGGAGCTTAATATGGTTGAAGTCACTTTGTTGAGTACTACTAATACATATAATGTACTTTATAATTTCTAACCCACCTTCTTCTTTGTCTACTGTGTAAATAAAAAGAAACTGATCAGAACCCAAAATGGTATTTTTTGCTTAATCTCTGTTTGGAAGCACATCTAATATACATGTAAACAGGAAATACACAGCACATGGAAGCAGACTCAGGCCAGTTGGAAGAAATATAGGGAGGTTGTCAGAGTAAGTAGAAATGAGACAAGAAGGCCAAGGCCCATCCAGAAATAAAACTGGCTAAGGATGTCAAGCACAAGCAAAAGGCCTTCTTCCAATAAGTCAATAACACAAGCTCAACAAAGGCAAATGCAGGGTCTTACTCCTGGGGAGTAGTAATGCATACTCCCCCACATGCTGGGGGCTGAGCTACTGGAAAGCAACTCTGTAGAGAAGGACATGGGGGTCCTGGTGGGCACCAGTCTGTCCATGAGCCAGCAGTGTCCTTGTGGCCAGGAGGCCAGCAGTGTCCTGGGCTGAATTAGGAAGAGCATTCCAGCAGGTCAAGGGAGGTGATCCTGCCCCTTTACTCAGCTCTGGTGAGGCCTCACCTGGAGTGCTGTGTCCAGCTCTGAGCTCCTCAGGACAAGAGAGACATGGAGCTTCTGGAGAGAGCAATAAATTTGATTAAGGAACTGGAGCATCTCTTGTCGCTGTGCCCGACNACAACTTTCCAATCATGAACAAGAGGTGGGGGGATACAACAATAACTGGCATGACAGGAGACCAAACAGCAACGAGAAGGGAGGGATCCCAGGGAGCCCAGCCTATCATTCGAAGCCCTTCCTAGAACTTTCTAGGTGAAAGGGAGAGGCAGCCCATTGACAGGCAGTGTCCAAAGGGAGGAGGTTTGGAGAATGACAGCGAACAGTCTCGAAAACCAGGGAGGGGAAAGACAGATTGACTCATGGAATAAACCAAAACGAAAGAACAGTAAGGGGACAGTGGAAGCAACCATTTGTTGCACACTGCAACAATCTCTCTTGCAAGGAAAGGCTGAGGGAGCTGGGCCTGTTCAGCCTTGAGAAGGGACAACTGAGAGGGGACCTCATCAATGTCTGTCAGTATCTGAAGGGAGGGTGCCAAGAGGATGGAGCCAGGCCCTGCTCAGTGGTGCTCAGCAATAGGACAAGAGGCAGAGGCAGAAACTGATTCACAGGAAGTTCCACCTGAACAAGAGGAAGACATTTTTTACTGTGCAGATGATTGAGCGCATTCGAACAAACTGTCCAGACAGATTGTGGAGTCTCCCCCAGTGGAGATATTCAAGAACATTTGAATGCAATCCTGTGCCATGTGCTCTAGAATTACCCTGCTTTTGGGCAGGGAAGTAGGATCAGATGACCTACTGTGGTCACTTCCAACCTTATCTATTCTGTGATTTGGACCAAATTCTGTAAGAAGATAGGATAATATTTTGCTCTTGATTAAACAGCTTATAAAATAGTAATGCCATTTAGAATCTATTTTCATAAACATTAATGCTATTTAAAAAGAAATTAACCCCTCTCTAATGTCCAATCTCTGTTCTTGCTTTTGGCAAAGTCATCTTACTTCACCAAATAAACCTCCCTCTATTTGACAAGCCAAGTCAACACTGACAACTGAACCTATTTGGTTAAATACCCTATAGTTCAGTTGTAGATAAAATGACTTGGGGGACTTTCCAGAATTTACTCTGTTCAAATGATATCACAGAAGAGTGGCATTTGAGGAACTCCAAATGTTGTGCATACAAAAGCACATCCTGGAAAGAAGTTGAGTCTCTACTGCATTTGCCACACATTATATGAAGGCTGCCTCTTAAGGAAAATTATTTTTATAGATACAGATTCTAAAATAAATCATATGTATTTCTTCACCTAGCTTGGCAAATGAAAGCTAATTTGTGCCATCTGCTCTATTATTTCATTAAGGTGACAAAACATTTTGTATTACGTTTTAAGTAGTTCTTTGAACTCATATTAAAAATGAAATCTTCAAAATAAATTATCAAATTTTAAGAAAAACAAATACTTATTTTCTATTACTTAAAAATATTTGTTCTAAAAATTGGAAGATAAATTTATATTAAAAAATAAAATACTTATTATTTTTGTGAAGTCCAGTTTGGGGAAATACACAACTATTTATTCTCATTGTGTTCATATAACTTGAATCTTCCACTGGAT
The DNA here is from genome assembly GCA_013400495.1 of Nicator chloris. Taxonomy (NCBI): domain Eukaryota; kingdom Metazoa; phylum Chordata; class Aves; order Passeriformes; family Pycnonotidae; genus Nicator; species Nicator chloris. Next base: position 8,624 of record WAAE01012609.1, on the reverse strand, counting down.
TGGAAGCATATTTGTTAGAGGAATAATATTTTGCAGTTAACTTTTGTTGCTTTTGTTCTGTAACTGAGATGTCAAAAGCTTCTAAAGAAATATGTTAGTAGAATTTTAAGAGTATTGCTGTAAAAATTGCAACACCATTTGAGAGTTAGGAAAAAAAATTCAAATTCTCAAATGAAAAAATGATATTAATTAGATGAGAGTTGATAAATTTTTAAATATTGTGTAAGATATCAAATGTGAGTTATTAATACTCGCAATCATTCTAGGCTAGCTGCATCCTATAAACTTTAACAAAAACATCTTTTGATTTTAGGCTGTCTCATGCAAAGACGGAACACATATTTTTACTGATAACAATGGTGAGAAATGGAGTATACTTTCAATCTTAATTGGGGTCAAGGTCTTCCTGAAAGAAGGTTGAAGCCAGGTGGGGGTCATTCTCTTCTCTCAGGCCATCAGTGACAGGAAAAGAGGACGCATTCTTAAGCTGAGCCAGGGGAAGTTCAGGCTGGACATTAGAAAAAAATTCTTCCCAGAGAGTGATTGAACATTGGAATGGGCTGCCCAGGGAGGTGGTGGAATCAGTGACCCTAAAGGTATTTAAAAAAGACTGGATGTGGCACTCAGTGCCTTGCTTTAGTTGATAAGGTGGTGTTAGGTCATAGTTTGGACTTGATGATCTCAAAGGTCTTTTCCAATCTAGTTAATTCTGTGATTCTCTGTTTCTATGATATTCTTTGCAAAAATTACTGTATTAATAAGCTGTCTTCATCCTTGTTCATTCTTAGGAATGATCATAAAAATTTGAGTATTAGATCAGCTAAAAGACCATGAGAATCACAAGAAAGGCCAAGGAAAAAAAAAAATCCCAACCCCCAATGTTCTCTAAATTAACACAAAACCAGTGTCCAGACTATAAATAGTACAAGGAAGAATAAACTACATGAAATATAATAAGAATAATTTCTTGTAATACCAGAGAGACTGCTCTTCTTGTTTTGGATTTTTTCTTCATCATCTGAGATAAAACAATGCTGTAATCATAATAACTTTTAATTAAAAAAAAATAATTTCCTTTCCAGTAACTCAATTTCCTCATGAGTTGTCAGGCTTAAAAAAATTCTATAGTTTACTTGGCAGGTTTTATCTTTTCCAATTTATTTTTTACATGCTAATAGACTGCAAGTGGTTAAGATGGTACAGAGGGCTTAATGAGTCTTCCTTTCTTAGGGAAGAAGATATTTATAAGAGAGATTTATAATTAACTGATAGCAAATAAGGAACTGTGCATGGGCTGCTTTCAGCTACTACTTTCTCTGAAGCTAACAATGAACATAATGGTCATTATTATTTCTGAGGTCTTTAGTTCATTTCAGGTGACTTCAGTGGATATCAGGAAAAGTATAAAGTAAAATTAATGCTGTTAGTTTGTTTTTTGACATGAAGAAATTGATCTTCAGGAAGAAAATGTGCTGAAGGTCACAAGTGGATTCAAGGTAGCAATATATATAAAAATCTGTTAGCATTTATTTTCGTTTCTTACCTCTTGGGTGAAAAAGCCTTCCTACTGTAAAGATGCATTTTCTTTTCTTTAAATTAATATACTAAAAAAAATTGGGCACTCTAGGTGCAGGGTCACTCTGTGACAGTGGAACAGCTGTTTTGCCTTTGCCAGCCAGCCCCAGTACAGCAATGAGAACTTGTGTTTTATAGGTGAGAGTTTCATAGAATTTCAAGCAGTAGATAAAACATTTAAGTTTTCTTTCCCCAGATATTTGTCACAAATTACCTAATTCAATAAAACAAATATTCAATTTTAAAAATGGAATTGTTTAAGCAGCTAAAAAGTGAATACTTATCTTGCTATTTAAAATTTTGCAACTGGGACTTGAATAAGGAATCTTCAGTTAAGTAGAAACATAGAAGCTGCTTTAGGCAAGTATTAAATTTCTATGATGTTACACATAAATTGTAAAATTTCTGTATCCTTCATGTTCAAATGTATGGATAATAATCTTGGAAAAACATGCATCTTGTACTAATGTTACTGACCAATGTGAATAACTTGATCCAGATTGGGTTGAGTAGGCTGTATAAAAGTGTTCCTTTCCAGTTACTATAGCTAGTATTTACGTGAATATCACTGAATATGTTTATCAGATTTCCTCAATGCTAAAACCGTAGCAGCTGCTAAACTCTAAAAAAGACTCTGTTCATGTGTAAAAATAAAAAAGTAAGTTGACTCTAAACATAAAGTTCAGCAGTTCAAAAGTGTTTCAATAAGTCAAAAATAAACAGTAGGATCTAAACCATCTTGCTCTTCAAATTAGCATTCTATTAAGTAATTAAGAGTCAAAATAGGGTCAAAAAATTATGCTGTAATGCTAAACTGATTGTTTTTTTAAATTTATACTAATTTCCAATTTAGAGGAGGAAAACCAAAGAGAGTACTGTGTGTTTAAATTATAAGATTTACATTTTCTTTCACTCTAAATAAAGAAAAAAAAATTTGGGGGTGAGGGGAAACATATAACATCTTAAGACAACTAGCTGCCTTTTGAAAATCTGTGTTACTGAAAGAAACGCAGATCTCTGAATCAAGAGAGCAAAATTATTTCTTGCCTGTAACCTCACATTTCATCATTGTGGATGTAGGAGATCCTTCTGTCTTTCAAGGCAACATGATTTGATTGCACTATTTCTCTTCTCACTCTCTGGCCTATAAACAGGCCACTTGATTAGGCTTTTATTTGGTATGCCTTGGGTGGATTTTTGACCAAATTTTCTTATAGGGAGGAAAAAAATAGTAATGATGCAATGCCTGTGAAGAGAGAAAAGTGAGAGTGACCAAAGAAAAAATAGCATTTATGCTCCCTTGAAACTAAAAGGACATACATTTGGAGAAAAATACAACAGAGAGGTTAAACTCTGTTGATACAAGACTAAAATTCACTAGTTTTGAAACTTTGCAGTTGTGATTGGGCATTGCCAATACCAAGTAATTGTGTAAAATGCTATGGATCTGGAAGGGACCACAATTGGAATATAATTTAAGTTTCATACAGTTAAGGTAATAATTTATTTTGTAGTTTAAAACTTGGAGCTTTTTTTTTTTCCTACAAAGGTTTTTTAATGCTCTAGAACTGATTTTTGCCTGGCAAAGAATGTAAATGTGAATATCACTGAACAAAGTATGCCTAAAGCCATTTCCTAAAAATCAGGTGAGAAGTTGATTTACAAAATGGGCTAGATAATCATATCAAGAGCAGACAGTAGGCTGAAAACCAGAGCACTTTTGAGAGATGTGACAGTGCTCATAGAAGTTCCACTCTGCTTATGCCAAGCCAGAATCCTGAAACCAGTCTCCTTGTGCCAGGCTAGTACTATAGCCAGCAGCCTAGTGGCATTTTTGATGTAAGGATCATATAGTGTTGTTAAAAAAGAGATAAAATTAATGATACCTAGCTGACTATTTTTTCCCTCCTTTTTGGGGGGGAATGGGTCTTGTAAAAGACCTTTTTTTCCAAAGACTCTGGAAAAAAACCTCTTGAAAACTCTTAGATTTGATTTAAGAGCAATAATTCTAATATCTTTTAGGAAAATCTGCTATTTGTATTTATTTTGTTTGAGAAAAAGAAGTCAGCTAATAATAGCACCAGGTGACTATGAGCCCATGTTAAGATCTGATGAGAGGTGTTCCCACCCAAATTAAAGTGCAGATGAGACTGCATGCCAAAGTCGGTAATACTGATTTTATTGAGCAGTTAATTTGAAGTAGAGAGATAAAAAGAAATAGAAAAGAGAGAGAGAAATCAAGCAGAAGATAGTTAATATCCGTGGATCCAGTAGCATTCCTTTGGTCCTCCTTCACCCTGGCATTCTCAGTAGTGGGGAGCCTGATGTTGTTCAAAACTTTTCATAATGTATACATTATAGCAAATATAGGAATTAATGTTCATTGGCTGCACAGTTCTCTAATCCTAATTATTCACCATGCTCAGTCTTTCTCTTTGAGTCCGTGGGTTTCCTGGGTTGGTGGGCAGTGAGTTGGTGCCAGCCATCTCCCCTTGCTGGCATTATCTTTACTGTGTATTTCTTTGGGGCTGCAGACACGTAGGACAAATGGTTTTTACCTCATCTGCTGTGGGAATACTTGTTTGTCATCCATCTGTAATATGCTCTGGCAGTTAAAATGGCTTGCTATTTATAAATACTAAATTGAATGTAAACAAATTTATCTCACTCTTGCTTATGACTAATTTTTCACAATTAGTTATTGTGTTTCTTTACCATGCACTCAAATGCTATTGTTTCAGAAACTCTTTTGGAAAATGTAATTATCATCTTGGGTACAGAAAAATGTTTACCCATTTATCTTGTTGCATTAGAATAAGTAAAGACTTAATGTTTTCTACTTCTGTCTTTGCTGTTGGTGGTTCTCAATAGGTTTGTTGGTATAGCCTTCCTCCCCTCCTCAAAAATCAGAGTGTTTAACCTACCCTGAATCTTCAGCTTTCCTCTTGGGCTCAAAATTGAGAAATATTTAATTTACCATGTTATAAGTCCTTTCCTGGTCTGAGATGAGTCACAAGGAATTCAACAGTTGTCTTTGCCCTCTTAGGGCACAGGAGTAATCTGCCCAGGAATAGCACAGGACTGTGGACACAAAGACTGCCTTGCTTCAGGGACCTGTGGGACTACATTTGCCAGGTTAGAATAGGGGCAGCATCTTATGGGGAGCTGTGGATGGCTCGTGATACAAAAAGACTATTTTTACACATTCTGTGAGCTAAATTTGGTCAGTTCAAGTTTTACCCCTCAGTGGTTGATTTGGCCTTTCCTTGTCATGTCATGAAAAATGCACCAACTTGCAAACAGTACAGAATAGCCAGCAATTTTACCTTTGAGGATAGGTATGATTGTGCACTTCAAGCAGGACCTAAAAACAGCTAATGACCTGAGATAATGAAGACTCTCAACAAAAATAAAAAATTACTCAACCTATTCATTTAAAAAATCACATTAGTTTATGGTAACTACTCACACTGAGAGCTGATTAATATTATTGAAATGCTTTGTATTAAAAGGAAAATAAAAAAAGTGTGTGGATCTGCATAGCAAATCAGTTGCTCAAATCACTTGGAATACCTGTTGCGATATTTGCAGCAAGCCACAGGTAGTGGAGCTTCTGAGCTGTAAACCTTGTGAAGTGGGAGTTAATTGCAGGTTTTGGTCAGGCAGGCACATCCTGCTGTTGCTGGGTTATTGCAGCATGAGAATGGATGCTGCATCTGCTGGCAGCACCAGGGAACAAAACGTTTTTGTGTCACATCAGATATGCTGAGACCATGACCTCATCCCACACAGTCTTCTTAGCAGTGATGAGCATGATTTAGGTCTGTTCACCTAACAACTCTTCTGAAATATTCTCTCTCTGCTTAGCACTGAAATGATGAGCCCAGGATTAGTGGCAAAGCTTTATGTATATCCTGTACAGAGGTAGGCTACATCTTTTAAAGGGAAGTAGAACACTAAGACAAGCTGCACTGTAAACTTTAAATATATTGCTAAGATTGTCCTGACTTTTCCAACTATTTTTTATGTGCCATGCCAGAAATTTACAACTTCCAGACACAACAGCCGTTACTTATTTAGAAATGTCTCTTCATTTTAGGTTTAAAAAACAGGTGTAAGTAGAATGGACAAAAAATTGTTAGAAGAGAGATGGAGGTGTATCCCTGAAACCCATAGGTGTTGTCCCCTGAACTGTAGTCACCACTGCATTTCTACAGTTTTATGCTGTTACTTGTATGGTAACACATTGGAAACTCGTCTCAAAACTACAGGGAAAAATAGTGCTCTGAGGCAGTGAGGTCAGTGTGACCTTGAGAAGAAGCATAGACTGTCCAGCAGTTTCCTATAACCACCTTTTAAAAAAAGACTACTGTAAATTATTTGTGTCTAGTGTTTCACACCAGAAATAAGTTCAGTAAAAAATGAAAGTTCTTAATAAGGCATCGTGTTCTAGTGACAAATGCCAAGCCTAAAGAGATAAATAAATTAATTTAAGCATTGCATGCTTACTTAGCAGATTTATTTCTGCTGAAAAAAATTCCTTATTTTGGGGAATTGACTAGAAAAATTGAATTGCTATACTTAATGACACTTGTTTGTTTAGAGTTCCTTCCACGTCTGTTGTTGCTCCAAATGTCTATGCCATCGTGAAAATTTCCCTTATTCACCCTGAAAAAATATAGATGTGAAGAGTTGCTATGAGTAGTGGGCATAAGAATTAATTTTCACTAATATTAACCATCAAAAAACGTTAAACATTTTATCAAACTTTGTGTTTTAGGCAATAATTGCTGAAAGAACAAGCACCTTCATAAGGCTAACTTCCCACAAAGAGCATTAGGCTGTAAAAAACTGAACTGAGGAATTTCAGTATTTTTCCACTATTTGCCTAACTTACAGTAGGCACTCCATTTATAAATAATTAAATTTGGATGAGATGCATGCAGTGCAAAAAGTTCAGTTACAGCAGTCACTTAACAGGATTTTCTGCTCCGTTAAGGAGATTCAAATGAAATAGGTGCCTTCCAGCACAGAAGAGCATAGCTGAAAGCAGTTCAGGAGTAGGGAAAGACTTACAGACGTTCCTGGTCACGATATAAAAATTTGTTATACAGTTATTCATTGTTGATTTCACCATAAGATTGGAAGGCTGATGTGGAGTATAGGACATAAAAAGCAGGTGGGGTGACAAGGTAGTTGTGTGTGCCTTGTAGAGCGTGAATAAACCAAGTCTGCATGCACAACTACTTGAAAATCCTCTGAAATGTCCCCTATGAAGTACAAGCAGACGCAGGACCTTGCACTGGAGACACACTGTAGCTTGATTTGACTTGACATTTTCTGAGTCTGGGCTATGATTTTGACACTCTATGACAAAAATGTGTTTTTATTCAATATGACCTTCCATGCTAGTTTTTTCTTTTTGGGCACCAATCTGTTTTTTTGCTGCAAATATGTCCAAAGGGACCATACGGCCTCTGTACCATTCACTGTAGTAAAAACTGTGGCTATTGACCATGAGGTCCTCCTTGTTACTCCTGACTTAAGTAACTTAACGTTAGCATTTTTGTTCGTGAGGGTACATTTTCATTTCTCTGAGAGCATTATTAGGGAACATATACGAGAAAAATTATGGGCAAACTATTCTTTTCTAGGTAAAGCCGTGGTGCTTAGTCCTAGTGACTGTGTGAGTTCTGTCCCATGGCAAAGCTGTTCATGGCAAGGGAACGACTGCACAGTCATCCTTAGTTTGCCTGTTTGCACTGGTTGTGGTACAACCTGAAAAATGACTAACATGAGCTTTCTAAATTAGGTGACACAACAGGACACCTAATTTCCCAGGCCTAGGTATGTGAGGACAAGGCCTACCTTGAGTCTTTTTTGGGGTATAACCCAGACCAGTACCAGCCAACTGCTTAAGTCTCACTCCAACATCTTTGCTGCTCCATCTTCTTTTCCACACTTTGATTAATGCTTTGTGCTTCCGAGATTGATTGTAGATGGAGACATGTCGTTTGTGTCTTCTGTCCTTGCTAGAAGGTTGTGAAGTGGTGACTAAAATAAAATAAATTATGTCTACATCTTGAACCTGGTGAAAATATGCAAAATTGAGACCACAACTTGATCTCCTAATGGTCAGTGCCATAGAGAATTATTATGGAAATAAGTCTACACGAGAGGGATGCCCTCACATATTTTTGTAATCTGCATTGTCCTTCTAGGTCTTAAATTATTAAGACATAATTACACTGAAATGAAACCATCTATGGTTTCATTGACTTAGGCATTAGATTATTAAAGTAGCATTCATTGAGATGATGCAAATTCAAATAATTCATGTTTAACTCAGCTGCAAATGATCTGCATTTCTCTGTTTAGAAAATTTGCATATACATATTCTCAAGATACATCCATTTCTTCAACATTATTGGAAAAAAAGCTGGAAAGTTTGGTTTTGTTAATATTTCACATCCTCCACTGATCGTTAATTTTCAGGACCAATGATGTTTTTGCAGAACACTTTTGCACTAAGCTAGTTTCCAATAGTGTTCATAGCCAGAGCTTTTTGCTGCGCCAATTGTACATATTTTCCCACCCATGCAAAACAACATGAATGTCTTATTGGAGACTGAATCTCAGGTAATGAATATCCTATCACTTGAGTAATAAAATCATGCTGAATTATTTTTATGCATAACAAGTATAGCTAAAATTTTCCTACAATAATGAGATTTCTGAGCATATTATTTTTTGTTTCTTTCCATCATGTCCTCAAAATGATGAGGTAGATGAGAGACTTTTTGGGCCACTGAAGGCAGTTTTAGAATAGAGTTCTGGAAAAAGTCCCACTCATCATGGCCATTCTACTCATTCATTTCTCAGTCTACTTACTAATTCAAAAATATATTCTCTGTTTAAACATATACTTTGTTTAAATATGATATGCAATCTAAAGCACAGCTATGCATGTGGGTGGTACATTTATAAGGTAATTTCAATACTGTAATATAAACACTGGAAAAAACCTTGAAGAGTATGGTTATATTGAA
>WAAE01012608.1:0-11160 GCA_013400495.1 Nicator chloris | reverse complement strand
TAATCCTATAACTACTCTCTTTTGCACCCATATGATTGCTTATCAGCTCTTCAAGTGACACAGAATAAGGAACCAAACCAACAGAAAACTATTTGCATTCCCTCTCCACTTCTTTTATTTTGGGTGGTGTTGGAATAGGTGACATATTTGAAATGCATTTTAAATTCCTGAATCTACTCATGATATGGTCAGACATCCAACACAAGGAAAGCAAGATGTGTGTGGCTGCTCCTCCTCCTATCATTGGGAGCTATTTGTTAAGTTGTGACAGCTTAAAAGACATCACTTAACTCTGAGATCTTCTGAACAGGAAGAATCTGACTTGAATTCACTACAATGATACTACCAGGACCCTGTCAAGTGGATTGCCTAAAGTACCCATCACTGGGCAGAAATATCTGAGATAGAATGATGAGTGATTAGAGGAAATAAAGGGGAGAAAGACCATTTTGTAACACACATCATTGGTATGAACTTCAATTAATAGACCTCCTGTATAAACATAGTGTATCATCCTTTTTCAAAGATGGTATAGTATAGAAGGCTTCAGTTGTTATTGTCATTGGTGATAAAGAATTAGTATTCAACTCTACTTCTTTACACATGCATTTTTTCTGGTGCTTCACTACGAAGCTGCCTGGATCTTGTCAAGTAGCATTTTTGCAGCTGCTTCTAGATGTTCTGCCATTAGTAGGCAGCCTGTTTTTAACCTAAGAGATAACCAAGAATTATTCCACTTATCAAAGAAACAAATCAGTATCAAATCAGAGTGCCCTGGCAGCCTTTCTAACAGTGACTAGTGTCTGCTATTTATGCTTCCTGCAAAGGGAGTTACATGCTGTAAGCAGTTTCTTGGCAGATCACCATTCAAGGCGCAGTGCCAGGGGTTTACCCTGGCCTTGTTAGAAGCCTGGACCCATGGGTTCACCTGCCATCATAAGGTCAGAAATTTGAAAGGCACTGGTATTATTTAAGGCAACAGTTTAATTTACTTTAAACATGAAAAAACAAACAAGCATAATGAATTCCACTGCAACGGTAGCTTCATGCACACTTATGTGGAGCAAATATATTGATCACCCTTTGCAAAGATGTACTTTAATATGTTGTAAAACCTTGCTAATAAAGTATAATGAATAAAATGGGAGAAGGTTAAATGCATGGTATTAGATCAGCATATTCTGCAGCAGAGTTATGAAATAGCTCAGGGCACTTGTTTCCTAAAGGAACATTAACTAGCTTCCATATGTTAGTCCAGTGATCAATAGACACTGGACTATCTATTCCCAGACCTTTGTTCTAGCTCTCAGTAACATGACATTATCTAATCCATGTCCTATCCACTATCACTGAAAACAAGGGTGGTGTAAATTGGCATACCTCCATCGCCTCCAAGGGAACCCTGTTAAGATGCTCTGGGGAAGACCTGTGTCAGGACATCCCAAATTTTCTTGGTAAGAAAAAAGAAGTTTTAAGGTCACTAAGGAAAATTTGAGCAAAATAACTTCTCTGCAAGATGGTAGAAATATTTTCTTCAAGTAGGATGAAATCCAAGTCAGATGCATGTAGTTTTCTGCTGTGCAGAATTTCATATTTCACATTTCCAGTTTTCTTGCTTTTCTTAGTTGTTGTTTCTGTACATCCCACTCCTGGGATTTATTTTTCCTCTTCTCATATCAGCTGTTCATCAGCAAGAAAAAGTAATTTGTAAGTCCATGAAATTTCCACCCTCTGACCTGTGAAGTCTACCTTTTTTACATATTTTCATGGAATGCTATTAACTGGGGAGACTGAGGAGGAAATTAACCTTTGCTTGAAATTACAGGGTTTCTTATAGAGTAAATATAGACTAATATGTGTTCTATAAAAACCTTCAGGAAGAACTGTGTGATATGCACAGATAATCAGCACAAGAATACAGAGTAAAGTATCCTTCCCAAGCATCCAGCAGGTCACAGAGTACCTGTAGACTCAACTTCTGCTTTGCCTAATCCATAAATCCCACAGAGTAGACAGAGATCAGATACTCTGGAACCTTTTACTCCCAGACTCACCAGCCAGGATCACCTAATCACTGTATGGCAGAAGAGGATGAGAAAATGTTTTTTATCACTGATAATCTAGCAAGTAATCAATTCTGCACATCCAGATGATAGTAGGGGAAGAGTGTTGCCATCTCCATGCTGTTCATTGAAGGACACAGAACTGAGTTATCCCTTACCTGGAGCATCGTGCAGGGACATGATACACAGTGTTCTGGCATCTCACAATAAATAAAAACATTTACTCAAGTTTTTCAGTGTGGCTTGATGCAGCATTCATATGCAGCCAAAAGTCTGCACAGAGTGCTACAGCCTTGATACATTGACTTTGATGGAGTAAATCCAAAGCATATTGGTGTAACCAAGTGAAGCATCACATTTCCATTGTGCTGAGGCTGAAAATTGATGTCACTTCTAACATACCCTTTTATTTTTTTAACTATTTTTTGAGTAGCTGAATCACTGTATTCATTCTGGAAACCTTCTGCAACAGGATGTTATTTACATGTCTAACAATCAGAACAATCAGTACAAACACCAAGCAAAATAAACACAAATTTTCACAAACAGAGCAACTGTGTTTCATGGTCTGAGCACCAAAGAGCAATATTTAAATGAACAATACTTACAAAGACAATGAACAATACTTAAATGTAGGTCTTTTGGGGGAAAAACAGCAGCTCCTTACCCACACCACCCACCCCCCCTCAAATCCACAGATGAAAGAAGATGGGGGATGTCTTTTTGACAATTCCAGTTTTAACAGGAAGAAGGTACAGACAAAAGAAGGTGAGATATGACTATTAGAAAGCCTGCAAAAATCTCACACTTGCACAATTACAAGGTGGCATTGCTATGAAAGAGATTAAGTCAATAAAGAGAAAAGGGAGAGTACAAGTACAGGCTGTATTTATTCCTGCCTCTGTTGGTGCTGGTGTTCATAGTGCAGAAGCCTGGTCATTGTAAATGTTCATCCACATCTTCCCAAATCGCACTTACAAAAATAAATAAAAAAATAAATAGACAAATAGTAGAGAAAAAGACTATAAATAAATAAATAAGTACCGAATAGGGATGCATTTAATCCATTTTTGCCAAGGCAACTTTATTTAGAAAGCTGTTTACCTTTCTGAAAAGCCTCATTAGGCATAAAAACAAAGAATGAAGTTGATTAATGTGCTCTAAGTGTGATGTTCAAATTGTAATTTTCATATACGTAAATGGATGCTTCTGCCGTATTTTGTTTGATAATTTACAGAGTTAGAACCGTCCAAACCACTAATCAGTTTCTTTTTATGAAGACAGCTGCAGAAGATTCTATTAGAATGCTAATTTTCATTAGTGCCTTCGTTCACCAAGAACTAGGGCCTTCCTCACAGACAACCTCATCACTGTACACTGGGCTTGGGGAAATCTGGTTCACTTGAAAATCATTTTTTGGGGATTTTTTTGTTTATTGCGTTTTTCAGTGGGGCAATCTGAAAAGAAGAAAAAACAGCAGCACAAAATCCCAAGAGGATGGACTTAAAAGATAAGAGTAGTTATAAATCAGGACCAAGGTACTTTATATTTTTCTTTTTCTTTTTCTTTTTCTTTTTAATACTATCATCTGCTTAGTTGGCAGGAAAAAAGCAAGTTGCACAAAGGTAGCATTTCTGTAAGTACTGTCTGCATATTTTGTAAGATGGTGACATGAATACAGATTGGTTTTGACACTCCAAGTTTCTAGTAATTCTTTTCTAAAACTCCTTTAATGTGAAAAGTGTTGCTGCAATTATATGCACTGAGGCAGGAAGCAGAAGAGAAAAATTGATTAAAACACTGGGTTACCATGTATGAAAAATCATGTTTAAATCAGAAGTAGTTATAGCATATTATGTTATGTTTTACAGAATTGCCTCAGTTTCTCTCAGCAGTGCTAAATCTGGCTCAGTGGCAGCATTAGTTTCTGTTAATTTGGAATTTTCATGCTCCAGCAACAGTATTAATTTTTTATGCCACTGTAAATAGTAAGTAACCAATCAAATAGTCTAAATATATTAATGTTCTGCCTTTGTGCATAGGTATGAGATTAGACTCATTCTGCTGTACAAAGAAAACAACCTCATAGAAGCACTGAAAGTACATTGCAATGAAGAATTATTTTTCTTGAAATGTTTCATACAGAACCAGAACAAAATTTGAGTACTCCCCTAACATTTTTACTGCAAAGAGCAACAATGAAACTATCAGATTTTATAAAAAATCCAAGTATAAGGGTGTCAACTAAACTCTGGCAGTTTCAGAAATCAGTCTGAGAACTGCTGACACAGGTTCAGGAGTCCCTGGATCTGGAGTCCCTGGAGTCCCATCTCCACAATGATTAGAGACCTGAATCTACATTTCAGAATGTGTTCTGTTGTCTTTCCCAGAAATACGTGTTTATACCCATAAACTCCAATTTGAGTTCTTTCCATTTAATCTTCCCAACATTTTCACTTAGTCTGCGCTGTACCTCCTCTTCTCACCTGCCCCTTGATTCTCCCAGCTACATACAGATGCTTGTCCCCCTCTGGTCTGTGTCACTGAAAGGACATGTAGGGTAGATTTGGGATCCCTCTTGAGACTAAAGGGCCACACTGATGAGACTACATAAGCAGGATGGGTTTTTCCAAAAGGCAGAATTGTGTCCCGTGGTTAGGCACCGTGAATATCATTTCACTGTAAGGAAAAAAAAAAAAGTGAACTCTGTCATTCTGTCTAAACTCCGTAATTCATTGGCTCAAGGTGAAATGTTTTCCAGTGATGTCACAGAAGAATGAGAGCTTATGGAAGCTGAGTCTTAATGAGAGCTGGAGTGGGGGAAATGTTTGCAGAGTGTTACTGAACAGAGAGGTATATACTAAAATACCTTGACAGAAGGCAAGAAAAAGATTCCATAAAAATTAGTGGCATGAGCAGTGCAGCAAATATAAATGACAAAATGAAAAAGGGTAACAGAAATACTTTGGTGTTTCTAGTTTGTACTGCTAAAATGCAAAAGAAGCACTGTGCTTATGCAAAACAGCTTATTTTAGACAAACGAACTTCAAAAGCAGCTGTTTTTTTAGGTGCACAAGAACATCAGTCTCCAGTTGAGATATGTGGATGCAAGACTGTGTTATATGGTGTATGTTATCTGTGATAAGTACAGCAGTCCAGGATGAGTGAAAGAACAGGAATAGAAAATGCTTCTGGGTCATAAATGATTATCACAGTTAGGGTGCTGAGGGCTGATAGACACAGAGGTATTGGAGTCAGAGAGGCAGAGTGTAAGAAGAGAAATGAAGGAACACTGCTAGTGTTAAAAAACTCAGCAATGGGGGCACTACAAAAAACCTCAGTTGCTGAGTTTTGCCTATTTTATTCGTATTTCAGTTATGACGGCTGATTGTCACTACATAAGCCTGTTGCTGCTACTTCTGCCTGCAGGGTCATGCCAGGCCATAAAAAAATATATGAGTAGAAAAGAGAATAGGAAAAAAAAAAAGTAAAAGTAGTTAGGCAGTAAGTGATGCTGAGATTCATGGCAAAACTATCCTTGTTTGGCTTTAGTAGGACTTTGGCAGCCATTTGGCATCCACAGAAATAATTTCTCATGTTGACAAGCCAAACACAGCACCTGATACATGAGCTGTATCAATGTTTTTTATAATATTTGTAAAGTAAGGATTGTCCATCCATTTCTTACATTTCACGGTTTACCTCAGAAAACCCACAGAAGTGTAAACATGAACTATAAAGAAGCTTAACAGGAGAAATATTTTAGCTGTATATTCTGAAAATCTAGGAGTTTCACTTGGAGTGCTATAACATTACATTATTCTACTAATTCATATCTGTTCTCAAGAAAAAAATTAATATGAATATGAATTTTTCATATGAATAAACAATCACCAAATTGTCACAAGTACAGAAAATAAAGTGTGCCAAAAGGAAGATACCTGCTAGTATGAAGCAAAAAACTTCTGTGGGCTGGCACATTGTATCTTTTTGTGGGCAAGTACTTTTCCTCCAAACCAGCCCCAAAAGTTCTGTCTGCAGCATGGTGCACTAAAACCAAAAAAGTTATGAAAAAGTTAGATTTTCACCTAATGTTGTCACTAAGAGGAATCTTATCTTTTCACTGAAAAGGCACATAGATGCTCTGGAGGAGGCCAGAGAAGATATTGGTTTACAGCAACCCTTCCTTGAAGTGATAACTCCAACAAAACAGATTTCAGTGTTAATTGTCCCTGCTGATGTCTAAGGTTTTAATTATATTATTTTCATGCTTACTTAGTGTTCATATGCCTTCCTTTTTGCCCATGAGTGTTACTGCAGTATATTCTGATGTCCAAAAATATAGAAGATCAGATGATAATGGGCAATTTCAAGAATTAGCAACTCCTCTGGACTCATTTTATTAAATAATTTTACTAAACAAGTTGAATGGGGACACAGTAGGTTAATAGTAAAGACTAGGAAAAACAGACAAAAAAAGTTGTAGGTCGGTAAGAGTATCCCCAAGAAAGAAAAAAGATTCTGTTATTAACTATAAAACTGGATAAAACTTGAAATCTTATATAGTCTCAGAGAGCTAAGAAAACACCTTTTATCCCGAAAAACTCAGGTTTGTTCTTTGGGGGTTTCTTGTTGGTTTTGTTTTGGAGTTTTGCTTGTTTGTTTTTTTTGGAGTGCCTCTTTTTTGTTTCTGTTTTATGGGTGGGGATGTTTTGTTATTTTAAACGACAACAAAGTCCATGGATGCATTTCTGCTGAGTTTCGTAGTCTTACCTCGAAACAACAGAACAAATTTCCCCACCTCTTAAAATGGCTTTTTTAAGAGATCTATAATCTCATTCCTTTCTTTCTCCTAAGACCAATGTCAGCTTCCTACCTTTTATGATGTCCATACTCAACTTCATTTTAGGCTCAGATCTCTGCAGCTCGGATTCCCTCCCTTTCTCTTCAACCTCTCCCCATAAATATAAACTCCAATATTTCCCGGTTCAATGGAACAAAGAAGCAGTAGACAAAAGACTTCTCCAGTAGACAGAGAACTGTCTGTATACTTCATCATAAAATGCCTAATAACCCTTTTTATGACAATAAAAGTGGTTACAAAAGAAGAGGAAGACTAAATGTTCTTCATCTTCCCCTTTATAATACAAGAAAATTAGCATAATTTTTAGCATAAAATTTTAAAGTGATAAATTAAGAAAATGTTCCTTATCAAGTTCAGGATGAGACTACCTAAATTGTCAGCTTAGTCCTTAAATTTTTTAAAATAAGAAAGTGATGAAGAGAGTTACCTGTAAATATCTCAACTATACGTTTCATAACTATCTATGCCAGAATCCATTCTCAAGAAACTTATTTTCTGGCCTGAGAAACCTCAAGATACCATAAAAGCAAGTGTTTGTTATGGCTCTGTTTCTAGGGTTTTTACAGCCAGAAACAAACAGAGCCTCAGGACAGATGTTGCAGAAAAGCTTTGCACACAGCAT
Organism: Nicator chloris; assembly: GCA_013400495.1. Classification (NCBI taxonomy): domain Eukaryota; kingdom Metazoa; phylum Chordata; class Aves; order Passeriformes; family Pycnonotidae; genus Nicator; species Nicator chloris. Next base: position 3,611 of record WAAE01012608.1, on the reverse strand, counting down.
GTCTAGCAGGGAATTGTGGACTGTAGCAATTATTTTATGTTTTTCATTGGTTAATAGAGTGTGCTTTTGGGTAGGGCCTGAGTTTAGGGGGTCACTGAGGGTTGTGGAGCAGTTCTTTTTCTGTCAAACACTGCTGTTGAAACATGCAAGAGACTGAGGTTGCTTCCAACCTAAATTATCCTATGACCCAATTGCAACTTACCATCTCAGAAATAATGAGACTTTCTTTTACTAATAGTAGTTGAGTCTGACAATTATAGTACACTGCTGTGTGTCAGAGAGGGAAAACAGAGACTTGAATCACACATGGAATCACAGAACAGGTAAGGCTGGAAGGGACTACTGGAAGTCATCTAGTCTGACCTCCCTGTTCAATCAGGATCTTCCTAAAGCCTCTTATTTAGGGTTGTGTCCAGAAGGTTTTGGAATATCTCCAGGGAAGGAGACTCCACAACCTCTCTGGGCAGCCTGTGCCTGTGCTCAGTCATAAGCTCACAATAAAGAAGTTTTTCCTCAGTTCAAGTAGAGCTTCCTGTGTTCCAGTCTCTGCCTGTTGCCTCTTTTCCAGTTTCTCGGCACCACCAGGAGGAGTCTGGCTCTAGTCTCTAAACATCCTCCTTTCAGATACTTATATTGATCAGTTTCATAATTTAGACTCTTATTCAGGCTAAACAGGTCCAGGTGTCTCAGCCATTCCTCATAAGAGAGATGCTCCAGTCCCCTAACCATCTTTGTGTCCTCTGCTGGACCTGCTCCAGGAGCTCCCTGTCTCTCTGTACTGAGGAGCCCAGAACTGGACACAGCACTCCAGATGTGGTCTCACCAGGGCTGAGTAGAGGGGCAGGATCACCTCCGTTGATCTGCTGGCAATGCCCTTCCTAATGCAGCCCAGGATACCACAGGCCTGCTTGGCCACGAGGTCACACTGCTGGCTCATGTCCATGACAGCTTGTTGTCTACCAGAACCCCCAGGTCCCTCTCCACAGAGCTGCTTTCCAGCAAGTCAGCACCCAGACTGTTCCGGTCCAGGTCAGGACCCTGCACTTGCCTTTGTTGAACTTCAGACAGACCTTCTCTGTTCATTTCTCTAACCTGTCAAGATCCTTATGGAGGGCTGCACAGCCCTCTGGGGTATCAGCCACTCCTGCCAGCCTTGTGCTGTCAGCAAACTTGATAAGGAGGCATCCACCCTTTCATCCAAATAATTGAAGGATAAGTTAAACAATATTCAACTCTCTTACCAATAATACTACCCAAATAAGTCCCAACACCAGACTTGAGATTATATTTCAGCTCTACATTTCTATTACTCTTAGAATCTTTAATCAGAACAGCCTTTTGTCAAGTATTTTGCGCATGCTATTTAAAGTGATGTTGAAATACTGTATCCTAAAGGAATAAAAATATGTTCTATCCTCTATATTGTATATGCAGATCCTGCAGTTGTACCTCCATTTAACTACGTGAAAATTAGACACAGGGGAGTATTGTAAGAGTTTTTGCCTGGTCACCTGCAAAGATTTATCAGTGAATTTGTGTGAACAGGTAAGGAAGCCCATACAAGACAAAGGACGACAAAAGTGCACACCCAACCCTCTGAACTGAATTACCAGGAATTTAAAGAACAATATTAATAGATTAGAGTTTTAGGACAGAAACTGAAAAATAGACCAGATGGGAAATTTAGGAGGCCAGGATGTAATTATCCAAACTGGACTTTCATCAGGACACCAGGACTGGTGTAATTGTTCTGGAAAAAGCAGCGGAATCTCTAATGACCAAAAGTGGCATAAACAACGATTTTTCTCAGCATCAGCCATGCAAGTGTCCTCCCATGTGTTCATAACAAATCAGCCTGATGGAGATTCAGAAAAATCTGCCCATGAACCTCTACTGAAATACCAGTAAAACTGGATGAAATATCACCAAAAGAAACATAGGATGTGAAAGAAATCTGTCATAAGTCCTTCAATTTGTTTTTTCTTAGGCTCTCAGTTTAAGGAATACAAGGAATGCCATCAGGAAGCATGGTCATGGAGAGTTCAAGTCTCCCACATGTTCTGCAGAAATATATTTGCACAAATGTTCACATTATACTCATATGTCATTCTTTGTAAGATTTTCAGCCATCCAAATAAGGAGTAGAAACGACTTCATGCAATTTATGCAATCATAAATTATTGTTAGTGAAATCTTACTCAAGGCAAATATACTGAAGTCTGTTGACATAAGTTGATCAAACAATTCTCAACAACCAGATTTCTAAAAATCAAAGTCTACTTGTGGGTAATTTACAAGTAGGAAAAGGTCACACTTTGTTTATAAATGATTCATTATACATAGTCTATTCAGCACAGCTCGTTCAGTCCATTAATAAATAGCACAGATGACAGTCTAATATTTTAAAATTTCTTTTATATATACCCTTTCAGACATCTAGCTTTTATTTCAAAGTTTCAGGAGTCTTCCCAACTATGTTAGTGATAAGGTGCCCAATGCTAAAAAAAAACCTAATTTTTCATAGCCTAAGCCCTCCATTACTTCCAGTGATCCACACATTCTCTCTTAGTGAAAAAAAAGGCTGGTGAATTAGTCAAAGAGGCAACTTCCAAATCCAAGGATTCAAGCATTTTTCCTCCAATTCCGTCACATTTAATCCCCAGGATCTGGTCTTGAGCATGCCTAATTAGAGCTCACACACTATCACAGTGTCAGAGTGCCTTGAACATGTGCTGGTTTGTCTCATTTAAAGTTTGATTCTGCAGCACTGGAGTCTACAGAAATACTTCCCTTGACAAAGGCTGCACAAGCTCGTGGTGCTTCATAAGTAGAAGATAAGTTTAAACTTATATCTCAACACAGAGTAGAACTTTTTTTTCCTGTGAGCACCATTTACTGAGAGCAGCTGTGTACTGCACTAGATCAAATTTGAGTGGTTTTAAGAACCCACCTCATGTAGAGCCCATTACTGTAATCCAATTTTGATGGATGAAATTCAAGCATACATGCTCTCCTGGTGATTATCTGCCTTGAAAATATTTAAATACAATGAAAGAATTAGAGTATTAAACAAATTTCCCTTTTTGATATTCAATAGGCAATGAAATAGGAAACTCCTAAATACATGGCAGAGCCCTTATATTTTAAGTTCTATAGTGTATATGCATAAGCAGCTCACCACCAGCAAGACTTAACAAAATTATTCTTAATAGACACTCTGAGTGCTTTGCCTTCCTGAAATACTGACCTTTTTCTACTTTATAATCAGCATTTATGGTTAACATGTCCCTCTGTGACCAGTACTGTACCACTTCTGTGCTCTGAATGTACCACTTGCACAAAATGCCAAAGGAGTTTGCTCTTTTTGAAATACCATCTGAAGAAATTGGGCAATTATATGAAATATTCTCCATAAAAACAAAGCAAGTCTTATTACCAACTTTGCACTCAGAAAGGGACGTTTCATGTTAATAACACCAAAATAATTTCCTGTAGGTATTTCCTCACAGGAAAATAGTATCTGGACAATATATTGACAAGAAAGCAAGAGAAGATTACAAAACATCAAGACTAGAATAGTTCTCAGCTTTTCTCTGGGAAGGAAGGAAGGA